>CATIWQ010169464.1:0-19858 GCA_949673415.1 Euphorbia schlechtendalii | reverse complement strand
GTGGTAGACCTATTGGAGCGAAAGATTCTATTCCTCGAAAAAGGAAAGAAACGAAACATCATTCAAATGATTTTTGTGAAGAGGTCAAAAGTAAAACAAATTCTCAACCTCATATTTCCAAAGAAGTAACCACTGAAGTGGTTTCGGTACCGAAAAATTTTGAGATCTCATTAAAAACTGGAAATATGTTACCAAGAGATGAGGTGGTTGTAGATAATGTGTTTGCTTATGCAATTGCTTCAGAGTTAACAAATGATGATGAGCTTGAGTCTACAAGTGTAGAAGAATGTCGATATCGAAATGATTGGCCAAAATGGAAAGAGGCAATTCAGGCTGAGCTAGACTCATTGGCTAAACGTAAAGCATTTGGACCATTGATATTAACACCAGAAGATGTGAAACCAGTTGGGTATAAATGGGTTTTTGTACGGAAAAGAAATGAATTGAATGAAATTTTGAGATACAAGGCTAGACTTGTGGCACAAGGTTTCTCACAAAGACCTGGCATAGATTTTGAGGAGACATACTCTCCGGTAATGGATGCAATCACTTTTAGATTTTTGATAAGCTTGGCTATCATTGAAGGACTTGATATTCATTTAATGGATGTGGTAACAGCTTATTTATATGGATCATTAGACAATGATATTTACATGAAAGTCCCTGAAGGATATAAGATGCCTGAAGCATATGATTCCAAACCTCGACAAATGTATTCTATTAAACTTCAAAAATCTTTGTATGGCTTAAAGCAATCCGGAAGAATGTGGTATAATTGTTTAAGTGAATACTTGGTGACAAATGGATATAAAAATGACTCTATTTGCCCTTGTGTTTTCATCAAGAAGATGAATTCCGGATTTGCTATTATTATAGTTTATGTTCTTGTTTGTTCATTTTATTTACAATAATAATTTATTTATTTTATTATCTCTCTCATAAATAACATAAATGTTAAATTAAAGAAGAAATAATAAAAAATACATTAAAAAATCTATAATGACAAAAATAAAAAAATTGAAGGTAATAATTCTTTATATTTGTTACATTCTCAGTTGAGGGACTACAATTCAACAATGATATCCTATCTAATGAAGTGTTTGCCCTTTATGTACAATATCTTGTCTAGTGCATCATGAGGTGCCCCAAATTGTGCCTAAAAATTTATCACCCTTGTCAAAGCTATCAATCTGTTGCGTTTACAGCTCAAGCCTACTATTACACCACAACAGCTCACCACAACATTTACTAGCTGTTGTAATTAACTCTACAACCGGTAGTGTCAAGTTGGCAACTTGCAGTACAATAATCGAGCAAGTTGCAACTCGCTCAATAGCTCGAGATATTTTCCCTTTTTCCTGTAATTAGTTATAAATATTGTACTCTAACTACAAGTTGAATTGTGATATAATATGATTTTTTCAATCAATAAATCAATCAAATTTCCTCTATTTTCGTGGTATCAGAGCTATGGCGAGAAAGAAGACCTTAGTTGTGGCTGCAAATCAGAATGGTGATCCATTCTATGATGAAGTATTTAATCACATGATGAAGATGAAGAAAACAAAGAAAGAAGCTTGTACACTAAAAATCTAGGTCCGGTACTCATTCCCTTCCTCTTAACTAGCATTAACAACTACTTAGCTTGGAAGAACTCAATATTGAGAGCCTTAACTAGAAAAGATTAAGAATATTATGTTTTAGATGATAAATAAACAAGACTTGAAGAAGGATCCTCTTATTTTCGTAAATGGAGGAAACTTGATTGTTAAGTCACATCTTGGATACTTAACTCTATATCTAAAGATCTAGCTGAAGGTTTTACATACGCTATCACTTCAAGAAAGTTGTGGAAAGCTCTTGAACATAGGTTTTGTGAGAGTGATGGACCAATGCTCAAAAAGATCCAGAGAGAAATCAGCATAATGGAGCAAGGTGACATGATAGTACTCCGATATTTCAACAAGGTGACAAAAATGTGGGATGACTATCACTCTTAAGGCCACTGCTAGAATGCAAGTGTGGAGCATCAAGAACTTATAATTACAATGCGTTTAACAAACTTTTTGAAAATGAACAAGAAGATAAAGTAATGCAATTTTTCATGGGCCTTCATCCTGTTTTTTATCATGTGGATCAGATCTTGCTTATGAAGCTATTGCCTAGTCTTCACAATACTCCATGGTAAGTAGGATAAAAGAAGCAAACTTAAATCGGTGGAGCAAGATTAATGAAAATGACCCACTTTGTGAATACTCTGTCTAACATAAATATGACGGTTGTTGTTACAAGTTTTAACAATTGTTAGAAAGCAAGATTTGACAGGATTGATAAGAGTCCTCTTAAATGTGGCTATCACAATGGTACCAAGCTTACCAAGGAGACATGTTTCAAGTTAATTAAATATCCAAACTAGTGGGGTGAAAGAGGCAAATAAAGAAGAAGAGGTAAATTCCAAAACACTTGTACTACACATGTTGATAATCAAAGTTCTTTTATGGAGAACGATATGAGAAAACGAAAAGAGTGGTGATCTAGTAAGGAGAGGAGACATGATTTATTAGGCAACAATGAATAGGATTTTTCCATGAATATATCTGAAAATTGTTAAGGGAAAAGAAGTAATGGAGTCACCAATACACCATAAGAGCATTGATTTTAATGCCTTTACCAGTTTCTTTGGTAAGAGTCCAAATTTTTCTTGCACTTGGATTTCAAATAGTGGAGCAAGTAGTCACGTGAGTTATCAGTCATAGTTATTTTCTAAAATAACGAAAACAAAGGAAATTATTGAGTGAATATGCTAGATGAGAGTACAAAATTAGTCGCTCATATAGGAGACATTGAGTTAGATGCAACTTTACGATTATTGAATGTCCTTTTCATATCCAGTTTCAAGTAAAACTTGATGTTAGTTAGTCGTATTTCCAAAATAGAATGTGATTTTTAATGCGGTTCATTGTAATTTACAAAACTAGAAATCTAAGTCAGAGCTATTGTTTGGCTAGTTGATGAACTATATTTCTTGGACTAGTCTTCTTTTAATCACAAGATTAAGAGTTCTACTCAAAACTGTAATGATGTAACAGAAAAATTCAAATGTAATAAGTACTCTATAGATCCATGGCATTTGAAGTTCTTTTGAATGTTTGAATCACATTTTTAGTATTCAATTGAGCTGTAATTCACTTAATTGCAAGATCTGTCCACAAGTTAACCAATAGATATTCTCTTTTAATAAAATTCAAATAAGTTCTACTTACAGGTTTGATTTGATCTATGCGTATGTATGAGGTCCCTATAAGCAACTTACTTTATATGGTGCTTGTTATTTTCACACCATTATGGATGATTTCTCTAGAGTTGCTTGGTTACATTTCCTTCGAAATAAGTCTAAAATTCCTACACCACACGAAAATTTTCAATACGACGGTAGTTCAAATTATAACAGTAATAAGAAAATTAGAAGTGATCAGGTGAGGAGTTTGTGAATTCACAATGCTCTATTATATTTTATTTTATAAGAGAGGTAAAGTGCATTAGAGTAGTTATAGCTATACCCCACGACAAAATGAGGTGGTAGAGAGAAAGCACAAGCATCTTATGGAAATAACTAGAGCCTTAAAGTTTATAGTAGAAATGACCACTAGATTTTTGGGGGGGAGTAGTTTTACATGCAACAAACATTGTAAATATTTTAGCTACTAAAGTGCTTAAATTGAATGTCACAATATGAGAAGTTTTATAGAGAAATTCGTGATTGCAACAAGTTTGAGGTCGTTGGTTCTCTGTGTTTTTGTAAAATTCTTCCTATGACACACAAACTTGTAGCAAGAACCCACAAAGGAGTGTTTTTGGGTTTTCACATGGCTAAAAAGATTATAAAGTGTATGATTTACAACTACATAAGGTAGTTATTTCGAGGGATGCGCAGTTTCATGCAGGTGTTGCCTTTCCTTTTTCTCTATCTTATGTTAGCAGCCAAAGTTTACTTGAAGATGTCTTATAACCGCTTTTACTAGAAACTGTGCAAACACTGAATGCTCAAAAAAGGTCAACAGGAGAGAGACATTCACTACATTGGCTAAAAGACTATGTTAGCCAAGTCATTATATCAAAAGATCATGCTTTCTTGCTAAGATCACACTAATAAAATAATTGAAGAGATATAAAGAGACAGCAATGGACAACAAGTGGACTTAAGCAATGCAAACAAAACTGGTAGCTTTAGAGGAAAACAAAACATGGGTATGCAATCTACCCCATGGAAATAAGACATTAGCAAGTAAATGGGTTTTCAAAATCAATTTTTACCTAATGAGGAGATAGATAGATTTTTAAATCAAGGTTGGTGGTTAAGGGATATAACCAGAAATTTGGAGTTAATTACAATGACTCTTTTGGTTTAGTTGCTTAATCTGCCACAAAGAAATTGTCTTTGGCTATTGGGGTTTCAATGTAATAACATTTTCATCATGTAGATGTTAACAATGCCTACTTGCATGGATACCTTGAAGAGGATATATACTTATTGCTACCAGAAGGGTACTCAAAGGCAATGAAGAATCAAGTGCGCGAGATTATCAAGTTTGTATGGACTAAAGCAAACTAGTAGGCATTGACACAAGGAAATCTTAGAGAAATTGCTGCATTTTGAGTTTCATAGGTCATAGAGTGATCATTGTTTGTTCATTTAGACAAGTAGGGGATTTCCTAGATTTACTAATATATGTTGATAATATACTCATCATGAGTTTAAAAGAAGCATTAACTGTGGAAGTGAAAGATTAATTACATTCAGCTTTTAATGTCAAAGATCTAGAAATGGCAAAAAGTTTCTTAAGGTTTTAAGTAGCTCAAACAAGGGAGGGAACTTATATCTCCAAAGTCAAGTACATTATTGACTTGATAGAAGATGCAGGATTGAAGGATTATATAACTGTTGCAAGTCCTTTTAAAAATAACAGTTTCTTGGTTGAACCTGGTGAAGTCTTTAAAGATCCAAAATCTTACAAAAGACTTGTGGGGAAATTGCTTTACTTGAAAATCTATCAAGCTAGACATCTCTTATAGCACATAATAATTAAGTTAATATATGCAACAACCATGTGTTCATCATATGCAAGCAACTAAGAGGGTGCTTAGATATCTTTAAGGAACTAAGACTTATGCTTTATTTTTATCATGTGAAAACTGAGCTCAAGCTTTTAAGCTATTGTAATTCAGATTGGGGGTGGTGCAAGGTTACTAGAAGATCACTCACCAGACTTTGTTTGTTTCTAGGAAATGCCTTGATTTCCTAGAAGACTAAAAGCAAACCATAATAAGTAGGTCATCTGTAGAGGCTGAATACAGTAGTCTAGCGAACACCTGATGTGAAGTGAAATGGCTAACTCATTTGCTACAAGATTTTGCAATTGAGGTTAAGCTTCCAATTTCTTTGCAATATGATGACCAAGTTGTTCTCTCCGTTGCTAAAAATTCAGTACTTCATGAACAAACGAAGCATGTGGAACTAGATTTACACTTTGTAAGAAAGCTGATCACAAAGGGATTTATTGTCACACATTATGTGTCAACTAGCTTACAAATGTCAGTTTACTTAGCCAAAGAGCCATTGGTTTAGCTACATATGTTTTTGCTAGAAAATGAATTCACTACTTGTGAATACATTTTCAGCTTGAAGAGGGGGTGTTGAAGGGATCAAGCTAATGTGTCTATAGCTCAATTTTATTGATGCACCACTGCAACTCACCATAACAGATACTAGCTGATGTGACTAACTCTACAGATAGCATTGCCAAGTTGGTAACCTGCAATAATGAAATCGAACAAGTTGCAGCTCTCTCAATAGCTCAAGGTATTTTCCTTTTCTTCTTGTAATTAGCTATAAATATTGGACTCTAACTACAAGTGGAATCGTGATGTAATCGAATTTGTGCATTCAATAAATCAATCAGATTTCCCTTGTTTTCACTCCCGAACTTTGAAAATGATCCCGTGTCAACTTCTTGTAATTAGAATTAAATATTGTACTCTAGCTACATATTGAATTATGATATAATCAGCTTTCCATTCAATAAATCAATTAGAATTCCTCTGATTTTCTCTTTTAAAAAGTACATAGAATATCTCCATGAACATCATATGTCAACTTCTAGTTGGTTTGACTTTTCAAGGATGTCATTTTTCTAATTTTCTTTCTCCAATCAAAAGCTGACACGTGGCATTCAAGAAGCAACGTGGTGCACTTTTTGAAAGTTGAGGTAAATGCGGGTTACTTTGAAAGTTTGAAGGATGACAGATTTTTTGGTACAATTTGAGGCACCTCCCTAATGATGATGCTAGAACCCCAAATGGGGTGTGGCACAACGATTTTTTCAACTTCTGATCATCAATAGTAACTTTCAGTCGATAAATACGACAATTTGAAAAATATCATATTTACAACTCAATTACAAAAGTAAAAATACAAAATAACATTAGTACACGTTACAACCAAAATAATCATTATTTTTTCATAAAAAGAATTCCTATTTTTTATGTGCTTAAACAATAAATATTTATTTACCACTGTTACTTTTGATTTATTTCCTATTTATAATTCTATTTTTATTTGGCACTTAATCAATTGAAAATAAATGAAAAGAAACGAATGACAAAATTGAATTTTTAATATTTTCACAGAAGCGAGATCCATCAATTTAAACAAAATTAAAAGAATTTTCTTTCTCTCTTCCTAATCCCTCCTTCCTTCCCAGTTCTCACTCAACGTTATTTTTTCCGGACAGTTTAAAAATGAGTGAAGCATTGTCCTTAACTGTTGAGTTTCTTGGTGGTTAGGATGTGGCAGCTATCACAGCGTGCCACCCCCTGCGACCCCGCCACCGTCCCTGCAACTTCCGATGCATCAAATTTATATTTTGTAAAATGAATAACATGGACTAAACTAAGAGATAACAGACGACATGCATGTTATCATTTCATACAAAATTAATAAACTAATACTCGTTCATTTCACAAAAGTCAGATCAAATTTGTCATAAATAAAGTCATTTACATGCCTTAATTCTTTCGTCCTTTTTTTCTACGTGTGACTTATGAAATGAATGATAACAGGCTAACATGCATAGTTTGTCTGTTGTTGCCATTCATTAAAGTGCGGAGGATATAATCAGGGAGAGTTGGAGGATAGTATTTCCACTGCAACCCGAAGATTTTTTATCCTTATATCCAAAATTAAAATTCAACTAAAACTTAGAATATATCATATTTGAGTAGTATGGGGCATTTTTGTCAATTTTATTGATTATAGGTAAGGTTTGAACCCACCATCCAATACTTCTTATAATATATTACATTAAAGTGATTGAATAATGCATTGAAGTCTAATATTTTTGCTAGGGATGTCGACAGGTCGGGTTCGGTGCGGATACAACCCCCATTCTGCACTCAATGTTTTTCAGGTGCGAGTTCGGGGATTCCCCATTTAATGTTTCGGGGATTTTTTCACACCCATTCTTCACCCACTCGGATATCTATGGGTATTAGATAATCACCACCCAACAATAAAATTTCAAGTAATAAAATTTAATAAATACAAACATTGCTCATTTTCATATTAAAATGGTAAACCGTAACTAGGAAAAAAATATCTTTTAAAATGATATTTCAAGCACCCACTAACTGGGGAATAAACAATATAATTGATATTTTTCTTATATATATATATATATATATATATATATATATATATATATATATATATATATAATACCGGGTATTTTCACAGAGATCTATTCAGGGCAGGTCGGGAATCTCCACGGGGCGAATATAGCTCCACCCAAATCCGCCCACTTTTCCAATCGGGCTGTATAATTTTCCCCATTTTCATCTTCACGTGTGAAATTTTCGGATTTTTCCCCAAACTCATCGGTTCTGATACCATGGGTTTCGGATAATCCCCGTTCCATTGACATCCCTAATTATGGCAAATCAATTTAGTTTTTCTTTTTTTTTTAAAAAAAAGCAGTAAGTACGTTAAAATTAAAGAAAATGTTATATACCAAGACATATATAGTTCGGGAAATAGTTAGGAACAACGAGTATTTTTATTAAATTAAAAAAGTAAAATTAAAATTTAATTAATAGATCTAAAAGTTGTATGCTATTTGAGTAAATTGATTAGTTTAGGGCTCAAATCACGGTCAAAGCTGCAGAAAAATACATGGAGATAAATTTTAGACCTGTTCTCATTTTTTTGCCTATTAATTTTTACGTAATACATAAATAATTTGTGATGCTTAAAATCATCAACTATACATAAATTTTATCCTTACAAATATAATAATACATGAATTTCAAAACTTGATATGATGGTACATAAACTTGTCAATAAACTAACATAATTGTTATATAACTTATATTTAGTTTTTACTATCAAAATTCCCTTTAAAATTTTTCAATTCCACAAATGTCCCGGTCTTCTTCGTGGAGCAGTGGCTAAAAATTTCATAATCGTACCATTCTTTGCCATTTCCTTTATATTCTTTCCAATTTCAACAATCTATACTTCCAATATCTCTTGGACAATATTAGAATCTCTTAGTATTTTACAGGTAACACTACGCCATAGATGGCCTGTCGCAACCAAAATGACTAGTGTTGCATTGAAGTGTTGCGATTTTTTAAGAAAAAAAAGATTTTTCGAAACACATTATAAAAAGTGTTACAAAAGTGTTGCAATAGATATGTTTGTTGACCAAATACACTTTCATCGCAACACTTTCAGTCTAACCGTTGCGAAAAATTCAGTGAACAGTGAAAAATTGACGGGTGGGAAATTTCCCGCTTGTTAATTGACGGAAAAATTAATTAAAAATTAAAAATTAACTAAAAAATATATAAAGTACAAATCCACTTCTCTCCTCTCCCTCAGTTCGTGGTTTCTCTGGGAAAATACATGAATCGCTTCTTCTCTTCCTTTTCTTAAACCCCCAAAATCCCAAACCCAACAATGGCTGCCATCACACTCCGATCTCACCTTCCACATTCTTTAATACAGAAACAAGAAGCCTATTTTGTGCTTTTTTAGCACTAATGCCAAATTTTTGGTCTTATACAGATGAGCCTCATGTATCTAGGAGAAAACTGATCCTCTCTCAATATCCTCACATTAAACTCCTCTTTGGTCCCGATTCTTTGGCGTTCTTCAAGGTCTGTTTTGCTGTTTAGATCTTAGCTGATTTTTATGGTTTTATTTCGATTGTTACTGTGCTTCTTGCTTTGATAGAATTGGATTTTCTATTTTACGTAACATTCAATTTGCCAAATTTCGATTCTGTGGCTCCTGCACTAGTTCAACTTGAGTTTTTGTCAATGTTCGTAGGCCTAAATTTAAATTTGTCACTCTATTGTTGAGGCTACTACTTATTGGTAGAAGCTAGCATCTATTCTTGTCCCTTCACTTATTCAGCTTGCTTGTTGAAGATTTTTTAAAGTACATGTTAATTTTTTGGAATTTCCTATGGTATTCATGACTTCGCTGAGGGATATGGCAGAGGAAAGGTAATTGTTTAAGTGTTGTTTATTTTTGGTGCCCTTTCACAGTCTTTAAAAGGATATTTTGTTATTCATGTAATCATGTCTGGGAGCATGCTGGATGTCTAATTATATGACATTTTGGATTTTCCAATGGGCTACTCGTGAAAATGCTTAATAAAAAGTTGAAAATAACTCTTCTACATTTATATCGCAAGGTTTGCCTAATTTTGATATCGCAACAGCTGAAACTTAATCGTGTTCACAAGTAAAATTAGCCAGAAGGTTCACAATAGTTTTAATCTTTATGCCCATGTATATCAAGGTAGTTATTTTGAATGAAGCAAAGCCAATGTTATTATAAGCCTGACAAGCACTGTTGAATTGAATGAGTACAAAAATGATGACATAGTGTTGTATTCATTGTTTTCCAGCTAATTACATCTGAAATAAATACACCAGTGTCATGCTTTTGCTTTGCCAGTTTTTTTAATTTTATTCTAATTATATTTTTTTACAACTAGATATGAGATATTTAATTGAATTGCTCTGCTTGGTTTGTGTTTTGCCATTATAAGGATTTGATGGTGCAAGTTTCGATAGAAACTGATCCTGTTACTCTTCTTCCTAAAGTTGTTTCCCTGCTTTATATTCAGGTTATGTGTCAGCATACCAACTTTCGCTTTACACCTCTGTATGTTGATTTTAATCATATCCGCAGTTTTTAAATTTGTGTTTTTCTTGTTGTAGGTCCACAGCAAAGCCCTTCAAGCTCCAGGAAGGGCCATTTCTATTGCCATCTCTAGACTCAAGGTAATGATATATGTGTTCCTATTTGTCCGAAGTTTATTATCTGGAATTTATGCTCAAAAGTCAAAAGTCAAAGACGTTGGTCAGTAATAACATGTGATCTTGTTCTGGCTTCATTGTCAAATTTTTTGTTAGGAAAGGTGCTCAAATACATTTTCTAAAAATATAGAGAATTTTGTTGAGTTCGCATTTCGACTTTAAGCATTTGTTTTTGTGGCTTGCAAGAAATAATCACTTCAACTAAGTTTTTAAGATATTATTTGTACAAACGTGGGAATGAGAATTATTTTGCGATATCGTTTGATAGAAATAGAACATGAACTTTCATTAATAAACAGACCTGATGTTTTTCGTATCAAATGAAATTTAAGATAAAATCAAACTTATAAGGTGAGGCACGTGGATGTGATAATTTCAGGAAAAACTAGATGAATCAGCATACAAGGTATTGACAGATTATCAAACTGCAACAGTGACTCTCTTGTCACTTGTTTCTGCTGCAACTGGTGATGTAAGTTAACAATTGCTCTTTATTCTCTCTTTTGTGCTAATTATTGAATAATATGTTTGACCTTGTTTTCTGATCATTCAATATGAATGTTTTCTTGAAAAAATTTCTGGAGTTGATCGCTGCTAATACCGTGATAACTCTTATATTTTTTTTGCCTGGAGTTGATGATTGAATAATTCTGAAATGTTCAGGAGGAAGATTGTGCATCAGACAGAATTTTAAGTAAAAAGGAATTCCTAGAAAATCTGATGCCATCATTGAAAGGCCTTGTTTTGAATAACCCCAAAACTTGAGGTTCACCGAGGCAATCATTTGGAAGAATTTTGTGCCAAAAATGCCACCCGAACTGTCCACATAAAGCATTTACAATGTTGGATATCTCAGTTGATATGAGAGGGATAAAATCGTACAAAACACCGCAAAAAGTTAGTTGTGTTGCATTGCATGATGTAGAATAGACTAAATAGTATTGCTCTTCTTATTGGTTGACTGGTTAACAATGGTTAATGATTTGGTTTATGTAATGTGGTCCCAAGTTCCGAACATAAGACGAGGATAGAATCTCGAACTGGGATTAAACTCCTTTTTGCCATGTACTCGTGTTAGGCAGTAGGCAGAAGAAAGAATTAAACTCCTTTTTGCCGTATGCTATTACGTGATACCTTTCAGTTTCACTAGTGAACTATCAAAATGAAACATTTGCAGACATGTCTCCTATATGGTCAGGATAGGGACTGATATTTTGTTTATTTAAGAAAAATTTGTGAATTGCATGATATATTATATACTCTATTATCACAAATTCAATAAAAATAATTACACGACATTTGATAAAAATTACTTTTATCCAGGTAGTTTTATTTATGCTTTCTTATTTTTATCAGAGTTTGAAACTCAAAAATGAACACAACCGTTGGTAAAACACTTATTTCTAGTGTCTTTGCCTAGAGAATTTGCCCAAGCATATTAAAAGTCTATTTGGTATTGTTTTTTAAGTTATTTTCTTAATAAGTTGTTTGCACAAAACTTTTTATAAACCAGAATTGGAATTTTGCTTTCAAAAAATGTATTGGTTTACTTCCTCGATATCAATCGTTGGAGATAAAAAATAAAAACATCTTTTCAAAGTTAAACCAACCAAAAACTGATATGTAACACTAATGAGACAAACAAATGCATTTTAAACAAGTTCAAGGATATAAGAAACTTTTAAAAATTCATCAAAGTTCAGGGATATGCAAAATGTAACATGTGCTTGACACAAGTTAATATCAGGGTTAACAGCTACAAAGAAAACAAACTCAAACTCGAACTATAAACAATGCTTATCAATATATTGGGTATCTCCAAAACGTGGAGCCTTGTAGCCTGGCCGGTGTTAACTCAACAAACAACAAATCTGGCCATTTGACATGAACGACATTTAAAACCAGCATGAGATTAGCAACTACATCCTTAAATTTTTCATAATGTGCCGCAGATTCAGTTTTATCATTTTTAATCAACCAAATGATATATTTTGCTAAACTCTGCTCATTGTTGCATCAAGATTGACAAGTAAATTGCTTTAAAAAAATTGAAAAATTTTCAAGTAACACTAATGCTGCAAACTGACTTACGTTCTAATGAATGAGAACACAACTGTCAGAAACTTTACACTGTAAATGGGAAAACTTGTTAATGTTGAGGCAGAGCCGGTCTCTTTTCCAACATCTCGTAATGAAGAACAAAATTATCCTGCATCCACATCCATTGTATTACAAATTTCCGAAACCAATGAAAATTTGAAGAGCAGCATAATAAAACTAGTCCAAACCTTTCTGATCGTTTCAAATGAGTTGGGATCAAAACAGTGATATGATCCTCTCTCGTATGTATTTGTCTTCACAAGAAGCTCTACATTGGCGACTCTTAAAAACCATAATCGATGATCTTTGTGATAAAACCAGCCCCTATTGTAACTGCCAATAAGACATATAATAACACCCTTAGTAAAATACCCCAACCCTAATACACACGAATAAAAAAGCAACATAGAAAATAATTCTCTCATAACTATGGCTATAGCAAAAATTGAAGGCCTAATGCACCCAGACATAGAAAACAACTCTCTCATAACTATGGTTATAACAAAAGTTGAAGGCCTCGTGCATTAAGACCCCCTGAACTTGTTCCTAAACGACTATTTACCCCTGAACTTGCAAAAAGTGCACCAGTTTGCCCCCTCTGTACTAGGTGTTAGCTTTTAGTTGGAGAGAGAAAAATGAATCTTTGAAATTCAAACAAACCAAAAACTGACATGTGGCATTGGGGGGGTCAAACTGGAGTGCTTTTTGGAAGTTCAGGAGGTTATATGAAACTTTTGAAAGTTCAGAGAGTAAATAGGTGTTTAGGGACAAGTTTAGGGGGGTTCCCTATGCATTCAGCCAAAATTGAACACTTATTTTAAAATATAGACAAACAGAGGAGATAGGAAAAGGGAAAACAGTGGGAAGCTGAGAACTTACAGTTCATTTGCAGCATATAACTGAGCTTCGTCTTTTGGCATGCTACAAATGCAAATGGACAAAAAATGTTAGTATCACAATGAAAATCAAAGGGAGAAAAACAGCATTCTCAATGGAGAAATCTACCTGTAAAATATATAAAATAATGTATCCACTGTGAACTTTGAAAAATATCCTTGCTGCAGCCAGCCATGCAAAGAATCAGAAAGAAAAGGAGTATCAGAAAAAATGGAACCACCACAGTTTGGACATGCAGATGTAATTGAACTAAAAACAATTTGGATTAGGTAAACAACTTACATGTAGAGCAGGAGGTTGTTTGGCATAATAGCATTGCGGCACACTAAAATCTGGGTCGCCCTTGGCTGGCTCATCCGACCAAGGGGAGCCAAACGTCTTATGAAGATTCTCTGTTGAGTTCAAATTCAAACCAAGAGTTGTCAAATCAATTCCAAGGGCCAAGGAAGTCAGATCAGGGTCACTCATCCTTATAACACTTAGCAAACCAAGTAGCCCAAATGGATCAGGAGCTGATTGCGCTGACTGCATTGATTTCAAGCCCTGATCCCCCCTGAAAGACTGATTACCGGCTGACATTTGCTGCAGTCGAAATTGAGACTGATTCTGATGTTGCTGATGATACTGTTGGATAAGATGATCATATGATCCGATGCCCGAAACTGAATTTGGTGAGTTCAGAGGTCTAAGTCCATTCCCGGGTGGTCCATTCGTCTGAACCAAAGATGCAACTAACAGATTAAAGTAAAAAATATATAGAATGGGACACGATCAAGATAAATGCAAAAAGTTAAAGCCATAACATATATATAATCAGAGGCCTTAAAAAGGTATAGCACACAGTTGCCATAAACTATTACAGCAACATTCACACCTGTGAGTGATAGCTTGATGGGAATATGTCAGAAGTATGCAGAAGATCTTGACTGCTAACAGAAGAAAAGGAGACGCCACCATTACTGACTGCAGGAGCATGTTGTTGTTGCTGCTGTGGACGATAGGATGAATAAGCCCCTCCTAAACTAAATCCAGCAGACCTGCCCATCTGTAACAAGTGGAAGAAAAATGTGAGGAGCGTGTAACAGGTGGCATCATATATTGCTCTTTATAGGTTGAAACTCACAGGGAAGTGCTGAGATGGCATCATTGACATTGTATTCTCATGCAGTTGCTCTTTTTGATGCAAATCCAAACCATAATCAGCATTACCTGAAGCAAATCTAATGTAATGCTCAATACAACATGATTAAATAAGAAAATGCCACAAGCGAAAAAATTATCTAAGAACCTTTAAATCCAGGTAAAGCCGGAAAATCTTCGTTTTGGATGCTGAACTCCTGATTCTGCTGGACAATGGAGCTAACCCCGAGACCTTGTTTCCGCAAGGAACCTGAAAGGTTATTTCATTTTTTTTCTTTTACTCTTGAATCACAAATTTAGGTCATGACAATTATCAAAGCCACCTCAAACTAAATTCCAAAACTTGGTTTATCTTACCAAGTTGTCCTTGAGGCCCTCCAGCAGAATTAGGCCGGCTCACACTCAACGAGGGGAAATCATTATTAATGTCAAAAGGAGAACTGTCATTGGAGTTTAAGTCATTCAGCATTCCCATTGAGTTAAGATTATTTACTGCTTGAACATGGCTTTGTGAAATAGGTCCGCCAGCAGAAGGATAGGTGTTTCCCAGCATAGAAATAACAGATCCTGAATCCAGCAAATGTCATTTGCAAGATCAAAAAGAGCTAAATCTTAAATTTGCAATGAAAACTATGAGTCTTTAAAGAAGGAAAGAAGTGCAAGGGTCAATAATTAAAGTTTATTTCTGCAAAAACGAAAATAAATTAGAATTCTTTAATAACCACCAATACTGATCCATTGAGTTTTTAACTAATATTCCACTCACTATCAAGAAAAAAGAACAGAAATCTCGTCCACCGTGCAGTAATTTCTATACAGAATTCATCTTACAGGAATATTATCCAAGTTTGTGTAGAACACCGACAGTTTACTGAACCCGAACAGTGATTTAGAATACCTATAACTTGCAGAAGCACGGAATATGTTACCAAGTTAACCCATGCTGTTTTCTAAGATTGTATGACACTAGACATTATTTTGCACTGCTAAGATAACTCAGTGACAGTACTCTTTGGACAAGCATTCAATCTCCAAATCAGAACAATTTCTATAAAGCATGAACATCGAAAGAGCACTAATACAAATTCAAGGCAGGATATTAAAATAATTTGTCCCAACTATGTTACAGTGGTCAGTTTAGCACTAATTAGATTATCTTGTTAAGCAAATACCTTGTTGAAGCCCACCACTCATCAGTCGATTTTGTCCTTGCAAGCTTAGGTTTCCAGACCCACTATTTGCAGCTAGATTCAACCGAGATGCAAGACCAGGTACAGATAATCCACCACCCGAACTTATGGTTCTCGAAAGGTTTCCTCCACCGACCATGTTTCCCATAGAACTTGTAATCCGAGAACTTCCACTTCCCAAAATTTGGGAAACTCCTAATCCTTGAATAGCATTCCGGTTACCAATACCAGCAGAGGTGGGAAGAATCCCAGGAATAGAACCACCAGCTCCATTAGTATTACTACTGAATCCGGGGTTTCCTACAACACTCATACCTCCCCTATTTGTGACTCCTGAATGCCCATGAGATAACTGTCAGGCAGAACAAAAAAGCAATGAGGAAACAGAAAAAGAAAAAAGAAAAACATTTGCACTTAACTTCATTTCAAGGTGAGCAAACTGCAAACCATAATTACAATTTCTACTAATTACAAGTATATGGATACCTGAGAAAAGGCAGCAGGTAGATTATTGGATGTGAAGCGTCCACTTGACAGGCTCCCTGTAGGTTGCTGAACCCCACCAGAGGGAGCATTATTCATCGTGGAGTTTCTAGATGCAAGGGTACCTTGCATGTTTGGAACATTGAAGTTCCCATGGATACTATGCAGCCCTTGAATAGTTCCTGGAATAAGATCCAAATTGCAAAAGAAAGCATGATATACATATATCTACAGAAAATGCAAGCTGAACCTCCAAATGATTTCCTACCAGTATGATGATAAACAGGAGATGCTGCACCAGACTGGCCAGAAAAGGATGTAGCAAAAGAACGTCCAGTACTGTCTGGGAGATTTGAAGCTGAGCCATTAAGCGAAGACTGCATGCAAAGAGCAATAAAACTTATAACAAATAGATAAAACATGAACCTCACAGAAAACAAATATTTGAATCTACGATCAACAATCAAAGAATTCTAACAGACACTAAAAGAAAAACCAGCGATGTAAAAGAAAAGGCATCTGACATTTATAGGTACAAGGAAACCAGCATGAAAGTAGATGCGACAGAAAGTAGAAGAAAAATAACCTAATATTAAAATCTCTGATTCTAAAAAATATTTTCAGATTCTCTAATATGAGACCACATACGTAAGAATTCAAACTATTTTTAGGAAATTGTCCTACATAATCACTAACAAATTAATTGAAAACATCACATGTGAAGTTTGCACCGTCATCACAAGGTAGGGTCTAGTAGGAGAAGAGGCCAAACAACATGCTAAATCACAATAGGGATGAAGGAATCAAAATGCGGGATCAGATTTTTCTTTAAGCATCAATAGATTGTAATTGGTATAAGAGCAGAATAATTACTCCATCCATATCCAAAATGTATGAACTTTTGTTTAATAATAAGTGCACCAGGTTCCAGTAAAGTACTAGGTCTACCAACCAAAGATACTATATAGTGGTACATAATTCATCAATACAACTTAGCCACACAGGAAAGAGCAATACATTAAGCATCCCCGACATTGCATAGATTTCAAAAGATCATGCAAAAAATCATTCCTTGCCACGAAGCAGCTTCTTTGTCTTGAGTCAAGAAGTATAACACTGATCAAAAAACTTTATTGGACGAATGCGTGATCCGCAGCCTGAAAAGAACCACAAAATTATTAGAATACCAACACAAATATCCAAGGGAAAAAGATAATACATAGAGAGGGATACAAAAGAAAAGTATTTGTGTGGGATAAAAGGGAAAATCGGAAGCCAAGGGCAGCAGAAACAAGAAAAAGTTGATTTCAACATAAATCACAGATCCACTAAACTAAAACTCAAAAGTACATACTAGTTGTAATTCAAACATCAATAAGGTGAGGCTAAACCACATTTTGAAAGACATGCGATTATGAAAAGTTACAAAAACAGCTTGAAGTTTTATTATTCCACGGTAATTTGAAGAAAGTAATACAGAAATGCACAGCAGTTCCTGAATAATCTGCGAAAAGTACATGAACTGAGTACTAAATAAACAACAATTAATAAAAACTACAAAGACAAATTACCACCCTATCCAAAATCAACACCTCTGTAAACCGCATTGAAAATGTAACTCATAAATTTTTTCCAAAAGAACTGATCCGCAGTCACCAAATGACACAAAACACTGGTTTGCTGCAGCATGAAAACAAAAGAGGAAGCCAGCAACTACTCAAGAATAAAAATCATCACTACTTCAAGAGTGGAAAAACCTCGATTCCACTGCTTAATTCACTAAGAGCGCTATCAATTCGCATTTAAGAAATGAAAACGACACCATTCTCTTCTAGCATCTCCACAGTTTCTCATCAACCAAAAAAATAGTAACTATATTACACAATATCCCAACATCTACCCAAAATTCATTCAATAAATCAAAACATGGACACCTATAAGATGGAATAAAAAAAACGTAGAAAAGCGCCCGGATTTACAACAACCAGTGAGCTAAAGGATGAATAAACAGAGAGAACGAAATATCATAAAGGAAACTAATGAAGTTAGCAAGGATTAGGGATCGAACTGGTACTAAATGAAAGAAACAATAACTGTACCTGAGAGGCAGATCAGGATGAATACAAGAGTGCTTTTTGTAGGAGTCAAAGAGGAACGAGTTCAGTTTTTTTGCCCCAAATTGAAAGAAGCGAATAGCAAAAGAGAGCTCAGAGAGAGGATAGATTTGATTGGAGGAGTTATTCCGTGCGCTCACGTCTATTGTTGCTTTATGCGATTCTTCTTTCTTGACGAGCAATGAATGGTTTTTGTTTTGTCTATTAAAAAGACGGATCGTAATGGGCCGGATCCGTTTAAATATATTGGATTCGGATTCGACCCGAATCTGGCAGGTTCATAATTTAAGGATCTGGATTCGGATCCAATGGTACCCACGGATCCGGGTATAAAACGGGTCCATGTAATTAACATTAAATTCTTAGTTTCAGTTTCCATGCTTGTAGAGGAGAGCAAAATATTTTAAAACCGAACCGAACCGACCTGAGCCGAAACCGAACCGAATTCATTCGGTTCGGTTTTCGGTTTATGCATTTTCCATATTTTCGGTTCGGTTCGATTTTCGGTTTTTGGATAAAAAAATCGAAAATCCATAGAACCGAATCGAAAATCCGTATTTTCATTTTTGATTCATCAATTTTGGCCATTGTTCTATGCATTTTCAGTTTTATGCATATTGTAGGCGTTTTTTGAGATTTAGGGGTTGTTAGATTTTGACCTTTTTTATATGTTTTTTCATCGGAAACGGGTCAATCTGTGAACTGTGAACTCCGTCGCTTTTCGGCCAAAAAACATCATTTAGGCCTTCAATTTTGCGATTTTCCGATTTTAGGGACCTAACTGCAATTTTTTAAAAGTTTCTGTGCTTGCCTTTTAATTCCGGGCTTTTAACAGGAGTTTTCCTAGCTTATTTATAAGAGAAAAACAATGTCGATTTTAATTTTTGTTCTCAATTAATTTTTCAATTTGATTTTAACAATGACATCACTATTATTTATTAGTTGAATTGTGATTATTAGTATTGAATATGGATTTTGCCAAATTTTGTTACTATTAGTTTTTATGTGTTTACGGGCCAACGATCCAAAGTCATTACGGTATGAACTCAGTCGCTTTTTTTGGTTGTTGAAGTTGCAATTTATTCATAATTTGATTATTAATTTATCGTTTTGAAATTTTTCATTGACCGCTGCATCAGTTTAAGCCTTTTGAAAAGTAGAATTTTTTAACAATTTTTTATCATTTTCGATTTAACCATGTTTCAAACCGAACAGAACCGAAATTAATTCGGTTCGGTTTTCGGTTCTCACTTTTTTGAATTTTCAGTTTTCGGTTCGGTTCAGTTCGGTTTTCGAACCGAATCGAATTTTGATCTCCCCTGCTCTTCTTTACGGGCTAAGGTGCTTCTGGGGAAATACCGTTGTGTGAATTTTACTTCTGCCTCTATTCATCTTAGGCAACAGGTATCGAGGACGTGGCGCACATTGGTCAATCTGAAGGAGGAGGAGAAGCGAGGGCTAAAATGGAGTGTTATCACGAGAGATGGTGTCAGATTCTGGTCCGATGCGTGGATTAGAGACAGCGGCCCTTTGAACCTGCTGGCC
>CATIWQ010169440.1:0-22548 GCA_949673415.1 Euphorbia schlechtendalii | reverse complement strand
GAGTGGTATGGAGCATAAAATGCAACCACTAAGAGTGTTTAGCATCCTAGGTTACCTAAAAATGCCTTGAGATCAATCTTTTCAAAGTGTGCTCCCTTTGTCCTTTATACTTTATACTATACTTGAGAGAAGGAAATATTCAAGCGAGCATATAACACTTATATGAAGATGCAATTTGGTTGCCCCTCTATTAAAAAACAAAGGTATGCAACTGGACTATGTAAATTGCACATTACTAATTTATGGGAAATTTCGTATACTTTACTTGAACCTTATGCAACGTGGGAATGTAGTACTCATTACAATAGTCTTTCGCCAAATGAGGTATTAACTTGAATTGCTATTTGTGTTTACCTTGAGGACAAGGTAAAAGTTAAGTGTGGGGCTGTGATAAGTGTATAATTACACATATTATCTTGATATTTTTAGTCATAAAATGATGTGGTTTAGAGTCATTTTAAACTTCATATAAAAGATTTCACATGGTATGTAGTTGCTTTTGATGCAAGTGCAGAAACAAGGTGAATCTTAGGAGTGAAATGATCAACGATGGAATTCTATTCAAAAAGAGTGATCAACGATGCCATCAACTGTCAGGCGAAGAAACACCTTTTGGAGATAATGCAACCATGAAAAGGTGCCTATCCATTGAAGATAAGGATGAAATCTTACATCCAATCATATTGAAGATGATGCAACCCTTCACCAATGGACATGACTATTCATTTGGATAAACGCAACCTTTCAAACTCTATAAATAGAGGTTTAAATCAATCATTTCATGCAACAGCAAATGGTATGAGATGATATGTATGGCATGATACATGATAGATAGAGAGTGAGAGTTATATAGATTTCGCTAAGTTCAAAGAATTAGAGAGAAAATGTATAAGTGATTTGATTCTTGCTTCAATCACTAGATTTCTCCACAAATTCAAGCGATTATTAAATGAGTGTAATTGCAAAGCACTTATCAATAAAAGTTTCTATTCTTCAACATTCATTTGTTCATTATTCACAAGGAATAGCATCCTAATGGAGGTTCTATACGAGTCGAAACCGAATTCTAAGTAGACGCAGGAATTGCGAAAATTGACGACTCCCATTAAAGAATGGATATAGTTTGATCAACTTTAGCTTTCACTTGCATACCTTACAACTTTACTTTGTTTTCTACTTATACTTTCTAATTCGAAGTTTATAATATGTCTATGTGTCATAATGAGTATTTCATCTTGCATCACTTATATTAATAAAATTATATGCTTTCAACTTAACTTTAAGAGTAGTTTCGGGGTTAACAATATTGTGTATAATCACTGGATCTGTGATTATGATGCTGTTTAGTGAGCCAACATTTTTGGAGTGGTAACTTGCTAAATATGGCTATGTGAGAACTACCCGTACTAAGCATAGTATTATTGTCCATGTTTTTATAAGTGTCATAATTCGTTTACCCTAGATTTAGAAAAGTCATTTCATGTGTTTCTCTACGATGAATTATAGGATATTTGGGCGTCTCGAACCGAGTTTGTTGAAGTTATCTAGTGCATAAAACATTCTTGATTATTTTGCATATTTTACTCTACTATACTTGTTCTTAGGGAATATCTATATGCTTTGCATCTTCTCTAACATGTTCATGCATCTGTCCATTAATCAATCTACCATTCAAAACCTTTAACTTATTTTATTTTCTTTTATTCCGTAACTATAGTTGATCCTTAGAACCGAATTCCTTCCCTGTGGGATTGATATCTTTTAAAACTACATCGCAATTGTATACGTGTAGTTATCATCATTTTTCTATTTGATAAGCGGTACGAACAACACTTGTTCATATTTAGAACTTTTATATTATCAGTAGAAAAGTGGCGAACATTGTTTTATCATGGAATTCGATGGGTGTCCAAATTATGGTCATTAATTCTTAGGATAGATGGTTGATTTTTCATGTTAGTTCGAGTGATTATGGTCATGTGGGTTATGCTGATAGAGAATGCTTGTGGGCTAAATTAACATCGTTAATATAGGGTCGTGAGAATGTGATTGTGTGTGGTGATTTTAATGAGGTAATTCATAGCTCGGAAAGATCGGGAGGTATTTTTTCGAATTCGATGGTTTGTTTATGTGATTTCATCGATGATTGTGTTCTTTATGATTTAACTTTGCATGGGAGAGATTACACATTGTCTAATCAACACACATACTCTAGGATCGATCGTGTTCTTATTTTATGCAATTTTTTGGACTTATAGCCTTTGAGTAATATTTCTATGATTGATATGACCCTTTTAGACAACTTTCCATTATATTTAGACCATGTCAATCGAACACTCCAGGACCTAGACCATTCCGATCTTTAAATTGTTGGTGGGATCATTTGGGTTTTAAGGATTCTATTCGGGGGAAATGGAGAGTGATTTGTGAGAAATGGGAAAGAAGGGATAGTAACTTCAAGTTGGAACGGCTTCGTTATTTTATTAGATCTTAGCATCGAGATCAGTTCAGAAATCTTGAACAACGCATTAAGGATTGGGAGGGAAAAATCATCACCCTTACTTCTATCTCAGTATCTCGATCTTTGGGTGAAGTTGCGGCACTTGAACTTAACTCGATAAGGGTTGTTTTGCTTGAAAGTAGGAAGAGTTTGGAGAAAATTAGGCACCAACATTCACGTGTAAAGTGGGCTATCCTTGGGGACAATAACACAATCTTTTTCCATCGTATGACTTCGGCAAGATCAAGGGTAAACCGCATTGATCAGCTGGAAATTAATGGTGCTTGAACGTGTGATTCGGTGGTAATTTCATCGTCGATTAGGGAGTATTTTGGAGAATTATTGGCAGCGGGTGCTGCTATCCCATTTTCGCTTGATGGATTACAATTCCACGAAGTGGACATCCCTATAAGCAGCAGGCTTACTAGGTCATTTAGCTTGGATGAAATCATGGTTGTGTTGGGAAATTGTTGCAAGGGGAAGGCTCTGGGTCAGGATGGGTTTAATTTCTTTTTCTACAAAAGATTTTAGGACATTTTGAAGCCTAATATAATGGCTTTTTTTGCTCAATTTTTCAAGATAGATTATTTACTAGAGGCAATTAAATCATCATACACAATCCTCATCCCAAAGATTTTAGGTTCCTCCTCTCTCGCTAATCATTTACAACCTTGTTTGAGTGGGCTGATCTCGGGTAATCAATTTGCTTTTACTAAGAATCGGAGTACTTTTGAGTGCTCGTTTATTGCTACGGAAATAATGCTCCATGTTCATAGTAGGCCTTATTCTTCCTTGTTACTTATATTGGATTTTCAAAAGGCATACGATATTATCTCTTGGACTTATATTGATGCGGTATTACGTAGAATGAATTTTGATGAAAAATGAATCGGGTGGCTATCTAGTTGTAGACGGAATTTGACCACTTCAGTGTCAATCAATAGCTCTCCTAGTGCCCCAATTAACATTGGGAGAGTTGTTAAACAAGGAGACCCTATGTCTCCTTCCATCTTTCTTTTGGCAATTGAGGGGCTAAAGCAATTGTTCGATGCTTGTACCAATGAGGGTATTATACCGAGTTTTCTTATTAACGAGCTGATGAAGATGTGCCCCTAATTCAATTTGCGGATGACACCTTATGCTTTCTACCAACGGACGTTACACTCATTCCCATTTTCATTAGAATATTGTGATGTTTTGAGCTTGTATAGGGTTTTCGAATCAATTTTCATAAGATCTCTATCTTGGGAGTTAATGTTCATGAGAGTGTCATCAATTCATGTGCGGATATCTTTGGATGCAAGGTAGAGAAATTTTCGAATACCTTTTTAGGAGCACCGCTAAGCTACTAGAGGATCCTGATGATGGCTTGGAACCCGTTAATTGCTAAGTTCCAAAACAATTTATTGAGTTGGAGGGGGCAATGCTTTTCTTATGCGGGGAGAGTGATGCTTATTAAATCAGTCCTATCAACACCTCGGATTTATTTGCCATCACTCCTCAAGTTTCAGTGTATGGTTAATACCAAGCTTACCCAACTAATGTAGAATTTTCTTTGGAAAGGCGACGCGAATTCTAGAGGTTTATGCAAGGTAAGTTAGTGTACCATTGCGTTACCTAAGAATCTTGGGGGCTTGTATATTCGAGACTTGAAGGTGGTAAGTGGGAGCCTTCTATTTAAGTTGATTTAGAAGATTAGGGTCTCGGAACCTGACTCATTGTGGCGATAAATTTGTGTGGAAAAATATAACTTTCTATCATAGGGAGCTTTAGATCAAGTTGATACCCAAAGTTTATCACATGTTTAGAGAAATATTTTCTCATGTTGTATCGATAATGTTAAATTTTGGGAGACCTTTAAGTTAAACACAAGGGTACCAATTGGGTCCGGCGAGTTGTGTTCAATCTACCATTGGATACGCTTTTCCCTGATGTTTATTTGTTATGCAATCGGAAGTCTTGCAACGTTAAGGCTGCCTGCTCGGTGTTGTTTGGTGTTTATGCATATTCACTGCCATTTTGGAAGCGTAGTTTAAGGTTATCAATGAGAAAGTGGTGCAGCGAGCTATGAAATTGGATCATTCAAGCTTGCCTATGTATCTTTGCTGTTGGGACAGTGATGGGACAGTATCCTATTTGTTATTGGGGCCATGGTAGTGATGTGTTCAAGTGGGATCCGGGGTGAGAGTAATGTGTATACAGCAAGGTCTTTTTGTATCGATAATTAAAATGGGAGTATTAATCCATGTCCAGGGAGTGATTTCGTGCTATTATGGAATACAAAATTGTTACTAAGGACCCAATTCTTTGGGTGGTTAGTAATGCATGGGAGACTTCCAACTAAGAGTTTCCTAATTCATAGAGGATGTTCGAATATGAGGTACCTGAATTGCCCTTTTTGTGATGAATCCGAGACCCTCGAACATGTTATCTTTCATTGCATGGGAAGTTCTTTGACTTGGAAAATGTTGTTTAAAATCTTTGGGATTACGATGATGATTCCTTTCTCGACTAATGATTTTCTCTCAGTATGGAGAGGGTCGTTTGGGAGGGGTTCGAAAAGAGATTTTGCTACTTCCTTTTGGTTTTGTTATGCTTGGTTGCTATGGAAAAGGCGCAATAAGTTTATCTTTGAGGGTGCTTTAAGCTCGGAGGATTATGCTCTATCTTGTATTTATTTTACGTGTTTATTTTCAAATGTAATAACTCTAGTCTTCTAGTCTTTGAGGTTTCGGATATTTTTATTAATCCGAACATGTTTATTACTTTGTACTTAACTAGTTTGTTTGTCTCTTATCGAGACATTCGATTAAGTTATTTTATTAATGGAATTTTTGGCCACGGTATTTCTCTTATCTTTTGGGGGTGCCAACCTAGTTGGGATACCTAGGACTTGAGTTGTGGCATCGTTCTTTTTTCAAAAAAAAAAGGTTGTGATGGTGATCTGATGCAAGTTGGCATGTTTGGTTGTTGTGGTGGATATTACTTCCTTTGGTCTTATGTGATGGTTATATAATCCCTTCTTTAGGTAGGGTTTTAGTGTGGCTTTGTAAATCTGTATTGTTGCATATTTAGAGTAGTCTTCTGTATGATTTCTCCATGGTTGGCTTAGAATTATCATTTATCTTTTCTAGAAAACTCTGGCATATAAATTCATCTTGGCCTTCAAGAAATCAATAAAACAACTCCCTTAGATCATTGGAAATATCTTAATGATTGGCATGAATCGTAAGCCCATCGGAGGGAACCAAGTAAAAAACCTCTTGTGTTTTATGTGAACGTTATATTGCTTTCATTTATTTTGTGCTACATGCCATATAAAAAAGCAGATTCTTCGTTTTCGTAACTATTTAGATCTTGCATGTTGAAGTTCCTTCTAGTTTTTGAGTTTTTTTGTCCATACTCGTAATTCTGGAAATTGTGATTTCTTTAAACGTTTTAGATCTATGTTTTTGTAATTAATTCGAAGTATTGGTATTTCTAATAGATCTAGTTATTTGCATAATTTTTATGAAATCTCTCTTTCTACAAGATTTTGAGTTTGTATATCTGATTAAATCTTTTCTAAAAGTTGTTTTCACACTAATTTTTGGATTATGCTTGTTTTCTATTTACAAAGCCACCATATGTTTACTTACTTCTTTCTTTGCTCTTCTATGTGATAGATAGACCTAGGTTTTGGGAATCTCAATTATAGAAACGTAAATGAGTATTCTGATATTATTGAATATATATACCACTGTACAATATTATAATATAACAATATTAAATAGGAAAAACTCTTTATTCCTAATTACAATCCTAATGACATTATAATATCTATCACCCCCCCTAGTTAGGTAGGGTGGTGAACCACAGCCAACTTGTCATGAAGTAGGAGGAAGCGATGACGGGATAGAGGCTTCATAACAGCATCGACAACTTAATCTTCAGTGGAGATGTGACGAACAAGCAATGCCTTAGAAGCTACGATCTCTCGAACAAAATGAAAATCTAGCTCTAGATGCTTTGTCCGGGAATGGAATATCGGATTCACCGTAAGATAGGTCATGCTAAAGTTTTCACACCATAGCATTGGTGATTGGGTAACTGGAAACACAATCTCGTGTAGAAGTAATTCAATCCATGCTAACTCAAAAGTGGTATTAGCAGCCACCCTGTATTCAGCCTTTGTAGAAGAGCTAGAGACTATACATTGTTTCTTGGACGTCCAAGAGATTAGATTTGTCCCATGAAAAATACAATAGCCTATCATTGATCGGTGGTCCAATGAATCTCCACCCCAATCTGAATCCGAAAAACCTTGTAAATTCACACCTAATTGTCTCGAGTATTGCAAGCGGTGACTCGAAGTGCCTTGAAGGTATCGCAGAATTCACTTGAGTGTTTGCCAACTATTAATAGATGAAGAGTTCATAGATTGTGCGACTTTGGTTATTGAGAACTCGATATCAGGCCAGGTAATGGTAAGATATTGAAGACCACCCACCAAGCTACGAAAATGTGTCACGTCATCATATATCTCGGAGTCACGGGCAGTGGACTTAATAATTACCACAGGTGTGGACACTGGTTTAGCCACTGTCATATTAGCTCTAGTCAAGAGGTCTTGCACATACTTGCTTTGAGACAAGAACAATCGCCCCTTTGAATGAGAAAATTCAATACCCAAAAAATAATGAACCAGTCCCAAATCATTAATTGTAAAGCGAGATTGCAAAAATGAAAACAACTGCACGCCCTGACCAGTATCATTTCCAAGTACCAAGATATCATCGACATAAATTAAACAGAACAAGATACAAGAGCCATGATGGAGATAATTAAAAGAAACATCAGCACAGGAGCTTTTAAAACCGTATTTCTGCAATGACTATGTCAGTTTATGATGCCATGTACGAGGGGATTGTTTAAGTCCATAAAATGTCTTCTGAAGTCGACAAACAGGAGTGGGATAACTTTTATCAACAAATCCGGGTGGTTGGACCATAAAGACCGACGTGTCAAGAGCACCATGTAAGAATGCATTAGACACATTCAAATGATTAATGAACCACGAGTGACTCACTGCTAGGGAAAGTAAAAGCCGAATGGTAACATGTTTAATGACTGGACTAAAGGTGTCATTGAAATCCATACTAGGTCGTTGATGAAACCCCTTCGCAACAAGGCGTGCTTTGTAACGATCAACCATACCATTAGCCTTTAACTTCATTTTGAATACACATTTGCATCCAATAACATTTTTTGCCTCTCGAGGCAGAACAAGCTCCCAAGTTCCATTATATATCAAGGCCAAATACTCATCGGACATAGTGGCTCGCCAATGAGAAAACTTCATAGCTTCTAAATGACTAGTAAGATCAGCCGCTATGGTGGTTGCATACATGGCCCGTGGCCCACACCTAGATGCCTATGCACGAGATAGACGTCATGTTGTGCGAGTCGGGATACCCTGCTGACCCGATGGTTGTTCACTCCTTTGAATGTCAATTGCAAGTGATAGGCCTGGAGAAACTGGCTCGTTGTGGGCATAGAGTTCAGATTAGGACTTCATTTTTCGAGGTGGTGAGGAGCTAGGTGGTGACTGTGGGGATCGTGATAGGGACGGTGGTGTATGGCTAGTTGGGGAAGGCAGATTTGTGGGTAACGGTGGGGCTATCATGGGTGGTGATTAGTGGTTAGGGCTCGGTTCATGGGAGGAAAGTGAAAGTGGATAAAGTGTCATCGTCGGTGGAGGTGAGATGAGTAATGGATCATGTATAGCAGGTTTCACAATATCCGAATAAGGGAACACCTACTCATCAAACAAAACATGACGTGAGATGAAGAATTTATTAGTGAATGAATAGAAAAACTGATACCCTTTATGAACTTGACTATAACCAACAAAGAAATAATGACGAGAACGAAAATTGAATTTATTCGAATTGTAAGGACGCAACCAAGGATAACATAGGCACCCGAAAACACGTAAAGGTAAATAATCAGGTGAATCATTGAATAAATTATGAAAAGGACAATCAAACCCGAGAACACTAGTAGGTATATGATTAATCAGAAAGGTAGCAGTGTCAAAGGAATATGACCAAAATTGCATAGGCAAATTTGCACGATGAAGTAAAGCAAGACCCATTTCAACCACATGACGGTGTTTGCGTTCAGCATTCCCGTTTTGTTTAGGTGTCACAAATTGGATGCCATGCTATTGAAGGTATTTGTGAATGGGTTTAAATTTCCCTCCCCCATCAGATTGAAAGTACTTAATAGGTCACCCAAAAAATTTCTCAACTGTTGTGCGAAAACGGATAAAAATAGCGAGAGCATCAGACTTATGTTCCATAAAATATATCCAACTATATTTGCTATAATGATCATAAAATAAAATATAGTAGGAATAACCATCATGTGATTGAATCGGGGCCGGACCCTAAACATCAGAATAAATTAAATCCAAAGGACCAGAAACAACAGACTATAATAGAAAATGGTAAACGATGACTTTTACTAACGAAACAATCCGGATACAAATGACTCTTTGATGATTGATCTAAACACTGAATATTATTCTGACGAAGAACTCTACTAACTACCGGAAAGGAAGGATGCCCAAGTCGCTCGTGCCACATAGTCAAGGAGGTAGCATGAGACCGAACTGGAGTCCGAGGCATAGGTGCCAATGTGTAAAGACCATCCTTATTCTAGCCTCGAAGTATCACCTGTTTGGAAAGAAGGTCCTACACAATGAAGAAATCATTAAAGAATTCAACAGAAACATCTTTAGTTTTAGTAAGTGCCCCGACTAAAATCAAATTTGAATTAGATTGAGGGACATGCAAGACATTATTTAAATTTAACGATGTATAAGGAACAAAAGAAGACCTGACATGATGAATAGAAAGTTTAGAACCATTACCTAACTAAACCTCTTCAGGGCCGGAATACTTAGAGTGAAGATGCAAGTTTCCCAAATCAAAGGTAAGGTGATACGTAGCCCCACTATCCATGATCTAAGATTATTCGGTAGGGTTGACGGTGGTAAAGTTTGACGCAGGTGAGGGTCTAGGATTATTGAGTCTAAGTGAGGGGCATTGTCTCGAGTAATGGCCAATTCCCTTACAATTATGACAAACCAATGACGAAACATCCATTGGAGCAGATTGAGAGATAGACGCATGAGCCGGTGGAGTAGGAAGCAAACCTGAACCGTAACTTGGTGCGATTGAAAAATTCTGACCTTGAGGATGATGGCTCGAAGTGTACTCCTCGTGACTCCACTACTAACCCGGGGCTTCTGAAAAACCATGAGGGCGATGGGAAGTTTGGAACTGCTACTTGCCGCGCCCTCTACCACGCCCACCAGTGTGTTGGGAACAAGTAACATGGGCGGAGATGTGGTTCAAATCTTCGACGGGGCTTTTGTCCTTGTGCAATTATCTTTCCTCAGTTAGTAAAAGATTGAAAAGATCATCATAGGATACCGTGGTCATACGAGCTTCAAGGGATCTACAAAAATCTCGATAAACACTATTCTAGCCACCTAATCGATCTAATATAGCATCAACCAAGTCTTCCATTGAAATATTCGTACATTGGAGCAAGACAAGTCTATCAAAAATCAAATTCACATGTTGCATATATTCGGTTACGGTTTCGTTACCTTTCTTAAGGGAGTGCAATTGTTGTTTAAGGTTATGAACTTGAGCTTTGGACCTGGATGCATAGGTGGTCTCAAGTCTCGTCCATGCTTCGCGAGCTGACTGTACACCAACCACTTGAGGGAGAATAAAGGGTGAAATCGAGTTGAGTAACCAACTTAGAACCTGCTGATCTTGGAGCTTCCAGAGTAGATACGCAGGATTTGGCGATTTGTCCAACATGATTTCTACAGGAATCACGGTAGTACCATCAACGAATTTCATTAGATCACAGATAGCAAACAACGGAATAACCAATGTTTTCCATAAAATGTAATTACAGGAGTCGAGTTTGAGAGGTAACTGATGAGAGATAGAAGGTTGGAAAGTTGTGGTAGATGAGAGTTGAGCAGCGGGTGTTTCTAAGGAAGATGATGAGGTAAGGGCAGCAGTAGTTGCGGAAGCCATGATGATCGGAAAAAAAAAGAAAAAAGGGAAGCAAAGCTGATGGTGAGAGTGAAGGAGGGAGGTGGAGGTAGTTTTGCCTTAGAATATCTCTGACACCATGATAGATAGAGCTAGGGTTTTGGGAATCTCAATCATAGGAACGTGAATGAGTATTCTGATATTATTGAATATATATAACACTGTACAATATTATAATATATAGGAATACAATATTAAATAGGAAAAACTCTCTATTCCTAATTACAATCCTAATGATATTATAATATCTAACACTAAGTATATCTAGTGTGTGGTAATCTCTAGAATTATTTGCTTAGGCTATTGAATCTTGTGTGAGGTTTCAAAGTGTTTGTGATTTCTGGAATCTTGTGAAAAGATTCAAGAAGTAATCTTTTCTTTAAACTCCTCTCTCTTACATATTGTTAAAAGAATACCTACTTTATAAGTATCTTTCTTCTCTTCTTCGTCTTTAAGAAGTTCCAGTAGATAGTTTTTCTATTTTCTCAATTTTTCATGCTTGGTGTGATTATAAATATATTTAGATTGTATGATAGGGTTAAATATTATGATTAATTAAGATATATTCATGTCTGAAATCAATGATCCTCAAAATCTAATTGAATTTCTAATCGATTTGATCTTTCTTCTCAATAAAATCTCTCTTTTGCATGTTGTTAAGATCTTTGGTAAACTTTTACTGATCATTTCAGATTTTCTTGCTAAAATTGTTGACTGTTTTCTTGATATGGTAGTTAAGGATAACTATATCTTAAGTTTACCTAATATATTAGTTATTAGGTCTCTAAACTTTAAGCTAGTTATTCTTTTCAACCAATATATTAAGATTCTTATTTCTCAATTAAGAGTCTTTGTTTATCATTTTACTAAAGGTACTTGTGCTGTGATTGTTTTGTTATTTGTTGTTTTCAAAATGTCAATCACTAGAGTTAATCTTGAGAAATTTGATGGTAAAGGTGATTTTTCTTTATGTAAAAATATAATGAAAATCTTTATGGTTCAACAAAAGTGTCATAGGGATCTTCAAGGTATAGATGCCCTTCCTACTGAGAAATAAGATATGATGGAATTAGCATATTCCACCATGATTTTGAATCTCTCTTATTTTATCCTTAGAAGAGTTAGGGATAGTGATGATGCACCCAAGCTTGGTTGAAGCTTGAGTCTCTGTTTATGACTAAAGACATGGCTAGGCTTGCTTACTTAAAGGAAAACATTTTTAGTTACAAAATGAATCCATCTAAAAGTATAGATGACAACCTTGATGATTTTCAAAAGTTAATTGTTGATCTTGAATGTGTTGATGAAAACTGAATTATTATTCTTTTAAATTTCATACCATACCTATATAAAGATGTTAAAAGTGTTTTAAAATATTGCAGGTAGCATTTGGATGTTAAAGATATAACTAATGCTTTAAGATTAAGAGAACTAGATTTCAAAGGTGAACCTAAAAGTAAGAGTCGATCCTAGGTAGTCTTAAATGTCAAAGGAATAGGAAAGAAGGGTAAAAAGGGTACAAAGTCTAGTACCATTAAGCCTAACACCAACACAAAAGTTTCAATCAAGCTCAATCTAGTAGGACCAAAAGTCATAAAAACTTAACTTGTTTTCATTATCATATGAAGGATCACACTAGAAAGTTTTGCAAGCAAAGGTTAAATAATTTGAACCAACAAGAAGTTGATACAAATCTTGGAGTTGTCAATAACACTACTAAAGCCATTAATATTGAAGCTCTTACTATTAGCCATTTGAGGGATCAAGATTCTTGGGTTCTAGAATTTAGTTACACATTTCTTATGATTCCAAAGAAAGAATGGTTCGCTGAATATGAACAATACAGTGGAAGCAAAGTTCTTATGGACAATGACTTTCACTATGATATTTTGGGTATATGAAAAGTGCAACTTATCTATGAAATGGTATAATAATAGTGTTAAGTGATGTTAGGCATATTCCTAAGTTAAAAAGGAATCTAATCTCACTTAGTCATTTGGATAAAAAGGGGTTTATCTTATAATGCTCAAGGTGGAGTTCATGAAGTATCTAGGAATAATAAATTCATTTCCAATGGTGTTCTATCTAATGGTCTAAATTATTTCCTTGGTAATGTGCTTGTTGGGTTTGTTAACGTTATATATGATTAAGAGAATTATATTTTAAAGGTGAACCTAAAAGTAAGAGTCGATCCTAGGTAGTCTTAAATGTCAAAGGTATAGGAAAGAAGGGTAAAAAGGGTAAAAAGTCTAGTACCATTGAGCCTAACACCAACACAAAAGTTTCAATCAGGCTCAATCTAGTAGGACCAAAAGTCATAAAAACTTAACTTGTTTTCATTATCATATAAAGGGTCACACTAGAAATTTTTGCAAGCAAAGGTTAAATAATTCAAACCAACAAGAAGCTAATACAAATCTTGGAGTTGTCAATAACACTACTAAAGCCAGTAATATTGAAGCTCTTACTATTAGCCATTTGAGGGATCCAGGTTCTTGGGTTCTAGAATTTAGTTACACATTTCTTATGATTCCAAAGAAAGAATGGTTCGCTGAATATGAACAATACAGTGGAAGCAAAGTTCTTATGGACAATGACTTTCACTATGATATTTTGGGCATATGAAAAGTGCAACTTGTCTATAAAATGGTATAATAATAGAGTTAAGTGATGTTAGGCATATTCCTAAGTTAAAAAGGAATCTAATCTCACTTAGTCATTTGGATAAAAAGAGGTTTATGTTATAATGCTCAAGGTGGAGTTCATAAAGTATCTAGGAATAATAAATTCATTTCCAATGGTGTTCTTTCTAATGGTCTAAATTATTTCCTTGGTAATGTTGTTGTTGGGTTTGTTAACCTTATATATGAGAAAGAAAAGTCTCTTCTTTGGCATAGGAGACTTAGTCATTTGGCCTTAGAGGTCTTATAAGTTTGTAGAAGAAGAAATGCTTAAACTTACCTAATAATGTGAACTTGGATACTTGTGAAACTTGCATAATGTGAAAATCCCGTAACCAAAGTCTTAGTTATGCTCAGAGTGTCTAAGAATTATCTTCATTATATTCATAGTGATCAATGGGGTTCATCATATATTCCTATGTCTATTTCTAGTAATCCGTACTTTATCAATTTTATAGATTATTTTTCATGGAAAATTTGGATTTATTTTCTGAAAAACAAGTCTAATGTTTTTTACAAGTTTGTTGAATGGAAAATCATGGTTAAAATAAGAAGAGTCTTGAAGTAAAGGTTTTGAGAACTGATAATGGTTTGGAGTTTGTCAATAACATGTTTAATGAGTACTGTCTTAAAAATGGTATAACTAGACAAAAATAATGTGTGTATACTCTACAAAAAATGAAATTACTGAAAGATATAATAGGATATTTCTGAATAAAGTAAGATGTATGCTGTATGATATTGGGTTAATATCATCTTTCTCGGTTGAAGCATTTCTACTACTAGTTATTTGATAAATAGAACTTCTAGCTCTTCTATTAATTTCAAGTGTCCAAATGAGGCATGCTAGGAATTTCGGTGGATTGGAACAACGGGTTAAGAGCTTGGAAAGTAGGGTTCTTTCTTTGACATCATCAATAGCTATTAGATCGATAGATGTTTCGAAAGGCTCAGAGTTACACATGTTGCGCTCTCATCTTTTATCGATGGAGTTTCGAGAAGGTGCGGCATCAGCAATCTAGCATAAAATCCACAATGTTGGGTGACGAGAATACAACTTTTTCCATCAGGTGTTGGCTGCCTAGGCAAGGGGAAATAGGATCGAATAGCTGGAGGTTGACGAGGTGTTGATTGAGAATCTGATCTTAATTGCGAGGTCAATTCGAAATTATTATGTGGATTTATTTATCGAGCCCGTGATGGTGCCATTTTCGTTGGATGTTTTAAGCTTTTGAAGAGTTGATTATGTGTCAAATAATAAGCTTGTAGACCCTTTAACTCGTGTAATGAAGGAAAAGCATCAAGACCTGATGGTTTTAATTTCTTTTTCTATAATACATTTTGGGACGAGTTAAAAGGGGAAGTCCTAAAATTTTTTAGGGAGTTTCTTGAGTCTTCTTTGCTATCGGAGCCTCTAAAATTATCATACACCGTATTAATTCCAAAGGTTCCCGGGTCATCTTTACTGGAAAACTTTAGACGGATAGCTCTCATACATGGAATGTATAAATTGTTGTTAAAGGTTCTCGCCAGATATTTGTAGCCATTGCTCATGAAATTGATATCGTGAAGTCAATTTGGTTTTGTGAAGGGGCGCAACATATATGAATGCTCCTTTATTGCATCTGAAATTGTCCATTCCATGCATCGTAATAGGCAGTCGGGATTAATATTGAAGTTAAACTTTCAGAAGGCTTATGATAGTTTTTTGTGTTCCTATATAGATGTAGTTTTGAGGTGAATGGGGTTTGATGAGAAGTGGCTTTCGTGGTTGGTCAGATGTAGGCAGAATTCAGCTACACCAGTGTTGGATAATGGTGAACTATTTATGCCGATTAAGCTTAATCGAGGTGTAAAGCAAGGTGATCCGATCTCCCCTTTTATTTTTATGTTGGTGATTGAGGGCTTAAATGAAATATTTAATTTGAGCATTAGAAAGGGTCTAATTTCAGGCTTTCACACTGATGGCGTGCAGATGAATATTTCACTTTTACAATTCGTGGATGACACGATTTGCTTCCTTCCAGTAGTAGATGAGTCTCTTATTCCCATGGATATTAGAATATTTAAATTATTTGAATTAATTTCTGGGCTACATATAAATTTTAATAAGATATTTATTATGGGGGGTTCATGTTAGCAATCTTTATTTGCATGCTTGTGCGAAAAAATTTGGGTTTAAGGTGGAACATTTTTCGGTTACTTATTTGGGAGCACCGCTTAGTTATAAACGTATCCCCGTGACTTATTGGAACTCTCTTGTTGGGAAATTTCAGAATAGATTATCTTCTTAAAAGGGGCAATGCTTGTCTTATAGTGGCAGGGAGGTGTTAGTCCAATCGGTGTTGGCCTCATTGCCGATTTATTTGCTTTCGCTTTTCAAAATGCCTAATGTGATCAATGATAAACTCGTTCAACTAATGAGAAACTTTTTATGGAAGGGGGATGCATCAGCTCGGGGTGTGTGCAAAGTGAGTTCAGACACCATTTCGTTACCAAAGCATTTAGGAAGGTTGTTTATTAAGGACTTTAAGCTTGTCAATTGTAGTATACTCATAAAATAGCTTTGGAAGTTGCGAGTAATTGATCGGGAATCATTGTGGTATGTAGTGTAAATGTTATACTTTTGCTTCTTGGAAATCGATGGGGAATAATGATGAGAGAAGACTATCACATATATGGAGAGGTACAGTATCTTGTTGTATCAATAACTCCACGTTTTGGGATTTCTTTGAGTCTAATTGTAGAGTCCAAATTAAGAATGGGGAGGGCTGATATTTTGGCATGATTATTGGACATCAAAGCAATATTTGGCCATGTTGTTCCCGGATCTCTATCTTCTTTATAATCGAAAGGGTTGTACAGTTAGGGAGGGATGTAGTCTTTTGTTTGGGTTAGCTATGTACTCGAGACCATTGTGGAAAAGAAATCTTCGGCTAACAAGATGGGAAAGGTGTGATTCATTACAATCCTGGATTGGTCAAATGTGCCCGTCGTTATTTGGGGACGTAGCTATTTTGGGTAATGTTGGAAAGTAGATTGAGTTGTATTTCAAGGCGGAGGCTAATGACATTTGGTGGGATGCAGCCGAGCATGGGGGGTTCTCGGCATCTTCATTTTACCTTTCATTTTATCGAATGTATCATCAGGTGGAGCCTCATATTGATTATATGCTGATTTGGAGGGCCATTGTGATGCTGCAAATTAAATTTTTTATGTGGTTTATTGTTGCAATCACGGCTGCCAACAAATAGCTTCTTGTTTGCCAGAGGTTGTTTGAATGTGGGGAGTGATAAGTGTCTATTTTGTGACTCGATCTAGATGGCTGATCATGCGGTGCTACATTGCTCTAATAACTTCCGTATTTGGAGGGAGGCTTTTAAGTTTTTTGGATGTATATTACAATGCCTTCCTCTGGTTATGAATTTCTTTCTCTTTTTGGAGATCACACTTCTTGGTGGGAAGTAATCGTGAGTTTAGAACAGCTCTCTGGCTAAGCATAGCGTGGGCATTATGGAGAAGGAGGAACAAGTTTGTGTTTGAAGGCTTAGTGGGCTCGAACGACATTCTAATCTCGAACATTTACCTTTGTTGGTAATTTTTTAAGTATAGGAAGAAGTCTTTACGCTTTAAGGTGTCGGATGTATTTACTTGCTAGAGTAGTTTGTGAGCTTGTGTTTAATTGGTTGTTCAGACATGGTGTTTTCGCCTCAAAAACTTCATTTGTACTCAAGGTTATCGTACTTTAATATAATTTTTGGCCATGTTAGGTTCTTTAGTCTTGTGCCTAGTTGGGATGCTTACATTCTAGATAGCCTATCTCGGCCCTTTTTCTTCAAAAAATGAGTTATGGCATGATAGAAAATGTTTTGGTAATCACCTTAAAATCTTTGGTTGTGCTTATATTCATAACTTGAAGTCTTGATCCAATTGCTAAAAAGTGTGTATTTATTGGATATTCTATTGGTGTCAAAGGTTTTAAGTGTATGTCCATAACTGATAAGAAAATTTTATAAGTAAAGATGTTGCTTTCAATGAGAATGAATTTTCTATGATATTCAGCAAAGATTCTAGTAATAGACAACAAGAAAAATTATTCTTTGAGGTGGATTTTGATAAATTAAAACAAAATGCCTTTAATCAACCTTAAGAAAATAAACCTAATAATAATGATAATAATTTCAATGAAGATGTAGAAAATAATCCTGAAAATTTTTTTTTTTTGAAAACCTTCGAAGAGACAATGTGTTTCTTCATCAAAAAAAGTTTGGGGCAGGTGAAAATTTTAGGGCACTCATCCCAAATAGGTTGATGCAAGATGTTTACCTACAAAACATCTACCCCTCTTTTTTTAAAAGAGCGTGTCACAAAACGTGAATCGCCCAAATAAATTACAATGTTTATGTACAAATAGAGCTAGCATCTAACAAGATATCACTAGCCAAAAACGTAAACGATTTATTCCTAATCTTAAAGAAAATCAAACAATGATGAACGTGAGCTTGAAATAACTCTTGACATCCGCGAGCTCCATTGAAAACAAATTCATTCCTTCTCTTCCAAATGCTCCAAACAATCAAAAACCATAAAGTCATGCCAAACTCCCTTGGAGTCCCCTTTTTGAAAAGAGATCTCCAAACCAACAAAAAATCATTCACACAACCTGGAATTGCCATAGAGACACCAGCCCATTGGAAAGCTCTATTCCAAAATAGCCAACTATCACAGCAAAAAAGTAACAAATGATCAATGGATTCACTAGCGCACAAAATGGACAAGTTGAATCGGACAATGATGTGCATCCACAGCTAAGTAAGAATTTCTTTGTTGGGATTCTTTTATGAAGCAAAAGCCAATCAAAAAAGCTAATTCTCGGAAGCATGCATGTTTTCCAAATTAGCCTAAACAAAACCGGAGGATTCAGCCAATTGAAACCCTTGTAAAAGCCCACACAAAATGAAGCAACTGAGTAGACTCCCTTAACTCCAAAAATCCATTGAAACCTATCGGTAATTGTAGAGAACGTGGTCTGAAATTCAACAAAGCTCAAGAAATTAAATTCTGACATCGAGAAAAGGGAGGGGACTGATTGGAAAATCACTTTCTTCAGCTCAATAATTTGATTGTGTTCGTCTAATTGAAGGTGCCTATGCCAAACCGGGCGGCCGAGATTTAAATCGCCAAATAACATAACACACACTTGGTTAATGGTGACTTTTTTCCAAATGCAAATCTTCCATAAGTCATCAAAAAGTACCTTCAAATGGCCCCTAGAAGTCCAATTATCTTTCCAAAACCAAGTTGAAAAGCAGCTAACCAAACAAACCTTATAACTGACGGTGAATAAAATCCAATGGGTTTGGAAACGGCAGCAGCATACATATTCAACCAAATCGGTGATAATTTTGAAGCGTCATACTCAGTGAGATCCCACCATGAAGAAAAGCCATATCTTTTTTCATAAAAAATAGCCTGTGAGCACGGGATTTTGTACCAGCTCGCGCGTTCAATGATGACGGCTTTTCAGGATATTTATCCTCGAATCACACGATTTTAGACCGTTTGACAATCTTCAAATGGGAGTCTTCCTCGTCGCTGAATTTAAAAGAACTTTAATTCAGAAATTAACTAAAAATATATAAAAATACAAAAAAAAAATTCGAAAACGTAATCGAAAATCAGATCCGGAGCATGCCTCGTCGATATCTGACGAGGCATAGCTCGCTAGAAGGCCTGAAGGCCTGGCGAGCCTCGCCAGACCCTGGTGAGCCTAGCCAGGGACCTGGCGAGGTACGCTAAGGGTTTGGCGAACCTCGCCAGACTCTGGCGAGGCTCGCCAGAAACCTAGCGAACCTCGCTAGAGGACAGGCGAGGCTCGCCACAGACCTGGCGAGGCTCACCAGTTCTTGGCGAGGCTCGCCAGGTTATCTGGCGCGCTAGCCAGACTTTCTGGCCTGCACGCCAGACCTTTGGCAAAGCTTACCTCGGTGAGGCAAGCTCGCCAGACTGGCTGGCCAGCACTCCAGCTAGTTTAGCGAGGCCTGCCTCGCCAGCAAGTTTGGTGAGGTCGCCAAACTCTTTGGTGACCCGCCAAACTTTTTTGCCTTTTTAAGATTTTCTGGGATTTTTCTATAAATAGTCGGACATTTTTTGATTGAGGGGGGCTCGAAAATTCAAACAAAAATTCTTCTTTCAGAATAAAAAATACTGAAAACACTACAACAAAAATACTTTCTTTTCCTCTAACATTTTCTTAGATCCAAAACACTTTTGGATTCTAATTCTTCATCTTAAAATCAATTTTCTTCATCTATTTTTCTTCAAATATCCTCAGATATTCTCGGGTCTAAAACAAATTTAGAACTCAAATCTGATTATCTTTTTGGATAAATAAACACTTTATTTTCCAACCAAACACAATTAAAAAAAAGAACGACGAACAGTCCCGGGGATTGAACGGATACGCCGAAGTGGATTCATACAGCAAGGGTAAGCTTCTGAGTTCCTAGAACTGCGAATTCCATGTTCATCTTCTGCCTTCATCTTTTTTTCTGATTTTATTTATGAACCTAGGAATTAATTTTATTCCTTATTATTGTAAATTGTGTTGTAATCTCTCCTTCATCTTTATTTTTTATTTTTACGTTAGAATACCCCCAAGAAGGGAATAAAATATATTTCCGGATAACAGACCTCACCTTATGCCATGCAATCATTTTCACTAATAAAATTTACCAACATACGTGTAAATAAAAATGGTCCAATTTTTATTTAAAATAACAACTTTAAACCGTCGATGTTTTAATTAGGCCACATGGGCCTCGCTAAAATCAAATCGAGCATATGTGATATCCCCTGTGCTAACCCTTGTGGATGCATGTTAGATGTATGCCTAGGATTTACTTTCCTTCGGGTATTGCATATTTTTTTACGGAAAATGTAATTAATAGGTTAGCAGGCGGTTGCATCCCTTGATTTTTGGAAGCCTTGTAATTTTTATTTTCCGCGTTTATTTTCTGCATTTATTTACTGCTTTGTGGATGATTTATTATTTCGCATTGTGGATGGTTTATTATTTTGCAATACGTGAATCATGCATATAAATTCTAAAAACGACCTAAGTGCGAATATTCATAACTAAGAAAATACAGTTTTCTATAGATGTAATATAATGTGATCACTTAAGAAATAAGCAACTTATCCCGGACCCAAATCTCTATGTCTTAGTGGGCCGTCCCCCGGACGTTAAGCCTCACAGGACTCTAATTCCTGGAAAGAGCTAATCCAGGTGGCGACTCCACACTAAGAGATGGCGGATTCGGGTTAGAACCGATCTAAAACATTTTCGCCCTTTCTCTTTCAACCTTTTTTCCGAGTCCCCGACCCGGTGCACCCTTTTTTGTTAAACACCCCGGTGGACCGCGCCTATGAAATCGCGTGCTCTCGGCCCACCGCTCCGTGTCATCCGCTCACAGTGGCGACTCTGCTGGGGATATTTTTCTAAAAACTTGTCTTTTTAAAGGTTTTAGATTTTGGATAAGTGCCGAAAATTATTGATCACATTATTCCGTTTTCTCTAAATTATGACATTATCATATATAACGCATTGCAATAGAGGGGATTAGCCCATAAGTCTAAGTTACCCCTATTACCGCGAAGCTCTCTCTTGTACTAATCTACCTCCCTGAGAAAAGATAGTGCTCGAGCTAGTGGAGCACTTGTTGCTATATCGCATGTACCTCCCTCAACCCATTCAGAGAGAGGCTTGGAGTGCATTTAGAGCAACAAGAACCTTCTACATCAACAACCCATTTGTAAACCTCATGTAACTTAGCCATAGGCATTTTCCCTAGGGTGTTACCCAAACATGCGATCATGCATTATATTTTTCTGCAAGTGCGCTCCTTAGTATCTTCGCGGTACTAAGATGAACCAAACTTAGGATAGAGACTAGCCAAAAACCCTACACACGGGGTTGATGTTGCATGCTATGTGCTACTTGTATACTACTTTCAATTTGTCACTGAACAAATGTCATGTTAACCACGAATTTTTGTGCAGACACTTGAACGCACACACTCATGATAATGTACATGTCACGATACCAAACCAATATCACATACACTTAGGCACAGTTGACACTATAGATTGTGTCACCTAGGATAACATAAAACCACTTAGGAACATCACTTACCCCTTTTCAGTGAGTTATCCACTTGACATCCTGCCATTAGCATGTACATGGCAAACATATCTTTCTTTTACTGCGTGATGTCCACTTGACATCCGACACTTAACCGACAAGGGGCAATAATATATCCTACACATCATCTTTGAGATGTCCACTCGACATCCAACTCACAGCCCTTCCGGGGTAATTACACACACCAAAAGCCCAAAAGGGGCAAGTACCTCCCCAAAACCATATTCCCCACATTAAAGGATATCCCAATTGATGTCCTAACCTAAGCCCACACGAGACAAACTTACTTCAAAAGTCTTACCTTACCAGGGTATATGCCTCATACTTGAATCATTCGCCCACACGAGGCAATAATTCACGTATCACCACATACCCTCAAATAGTGATTACCAAATAGGTATCCAAAAACTCTGCCCTAATTGGGAAAAATAACCAAATCATTCATTAGGTAGCTATATATGGTAGTTATTTTCATTTTATTAGGGTATGTCACACCGCCTACCCAAAACAATTTTAACCTCCCAATTCCTCAAACCATTAACCTATTACCACACAGGTAGCTTAGTTAACTCACTTACACCACTCATATTACGATGTCACACCGACATTATACAAATCTCAAATCCAACCCCCCTTGTTAGATTTTCATTTCCACATGTTTTCATTTTTACCTAATAACTAACCTGCTGTTTCAAATGGATTGACATACTTGCTATTTCACATCATGGCATGCTAACCCCTTGTGAATGCAGCCATAATATTAAAAAATCTCATGCATTACTCGCATCATGAGTTATATCATGAATCTTACATGCATGGTCTAATATTTTGCTCGTGTATCAAAGGGGCTTGGAAGAGGCCTGCTCGCCACCTGGTCTGCGTTTCCCCAATTATGGCCAATCTGGAGGGGGTTTCGTACACTGACTCAAGTGAGGACTCGGGTTCAGACTCAGATTCAGTTCAATGCACTGTTATGGCCAATCCATGAGAAGAAGGTGCAAGGGAAGATCAACCCATCCTTACAGGATAAAATTCTCATCA
>CATIWQ010169346.1:0-10310 GCA_949673415.1 Euphorbia schlechtendalii | reverse complement strand
TCTCAAGCTCTCAAATTTGTGATGATCATTTGCTTTGCAATTCATCCTATTTATAATGAAATGTTGAAGCATAGAGACAAAACAACTTTCGATGATGGCTCCCAAAAAATCAACTTTCGGTGGCTTTCGGTTACTTTCGGTGGCTTTCGGTAATGGGCCCCGAAACAACAACTTTCGGTGACCCCACGTGTGACTTTCATAACAATAAGTACTTTATAAACGTATCAGTAAACATTTAGGTGTTTTTTAAATTTTTTAGAATACTTGTGATATAAAATAAATTTTATAGCCATGAAAAAGTTTGAAAACACTGATATTATAAACACAACTTTAATTCTATTCACAAGTTCTGTTGTAACTTTGATAGAGAGATAGAGAGAAAACAGGATTGAATTATTCCAGTAAAAGATTTACATAAATACAGTAGTATAGCCTTTCTATACAACGACTAGTTCCTATTGTACTTGCTTTTACTTAAAAGTCCTTAATACAAATGGCTATTTCTAACTAACTTAACTAACTAACATCTCCCCTCAAGCTGGAAGTCATAAAACAGATTGAAGTCCCAGCCTGTTAACTTGTCTTGTGAAATCAGGTGAATGTAAGGCTTTTGTGAACATATATGCTACTTGGTTGCTTGAACTCACTATCATCAAGTGTATGATTCCAGCTTGAATCTTTGCTCTTATGAAGTGGCAATCAATATCTAGATGTTTAAGTCTTTCATGAAAAACTGAATTTTTTGCTATGTGGATTGTTGACATGTTATCACAGAATAGTAATGCTGCATCTTTATGCTCTATTCCCAGGTTTCTTAAAAGATACAATAACCATTGAATCTCTACTGATGTAGTAGTCATTGCTTTATATTATGCTTCAGGAATACTCCTTGAAACTGTGTTCTGCTTTTTGATTTTCTAGGATATAAGTGAATCACCTAGGAATGTACAATAACCTGTTATATATTTTCGAGTCTCTGAACAGTTAACCCAATCAGAGGCAGTATAGACTTTGATTTTTGTATCTTTTGTTGCTAAGTAAAAAATGCCATGTGTTGGCTTCCCCTTTAGATATATGAGTATTCTATGTGTTGTTGTCATGTGAGATTTATGCGGTTTATCTTGATGTTGGGAGAATTGTTGAACGACTATGTGATATTTGGTCTTGTGTTGGATAAGTATAAAAGTTTTCCATCTAATTTTCTAAATTTCTGTGTTGTCCAGCAGTAATTTTGACTTATTGTGATCTGCTTTCTCAGTAGTTATAGGTGTTGCTATTGCTTTACACTCTAAGAATTCGAATTCTGCTAGCGAATCAAGTGTATACTTATTCTGAAACAGTAGAATCCCTTTTTTGCTTCTTCATTGTTACTAGCTATGATTTAGTCAACAACATAAACAGTTAGTGCCATAAACATTTTACTTGTTTGTTTTACAAAAGGGAAGAATATGACATAGATTGAGTAAACCCTTTTTTAATTAATGATGATGTTAAATTAGAGTTCCATTGTCTGCTAGCCTGTTTTAGGCCATATAAAGATTTCTCTAACTTACACACAACATTAGGAATTTCAGATTTTATACCTTGTGGTATTTGCATATATAATTCTTCATCTAGACTTCCATGGAGAAAAGCATAATTTATATCTAGTTGTTCTAAAAACCAACCTTTTTTGGTAGCTAAAGCAAGTAAAACTCTTATTGTTGTTATTTTAGCAACTGGGAAAAAGGTTTCAAGGTAATATATTCCATTTTGTTGGGAATAGTCTTTTGCTACTAACCTTGTTTTATACCTTTCTTTCTATGCTTCCATCTAATTTCCTTTTAATTTTGTATACCCATTTGCAACCAACGGGTACTTTGTTGGCTGGTAATGGAACAATTATCCATGTCTTGTTTGCATCTAAGGCAACCAATTCTGCATTCATGGCCTCTTGCCATTTTATATCTTTTAAGGCTATTGAATATCCTTTTGGTTCTATATCTGTTTGTAAAGCTAATGAAAAGGCTTTATAGTTTTCTGTCAATTTGTTGTAATCATGCATATTGGATAATGGATAAAGCTTACCATTTTCTAAACTTTTAACAGATGAACCTTTAACCAAAGCAATGATATTCTTGTTAATATCCTGGTTGTTTATATCTTCTTTTTGTCTTTTGGTTATTAGCAACTATATCTTGTTTCTTACCTGGTGCATTTTCTATTTCAAAATCTGCATTTTCCTTGTTTAACTCTGCTTTTTCATTTGTACAGCCTTCTGTAGTTTTCTTATTGCTTTTTGCAGTGTTTTTTCTAGTTTCTGCTAGAGTACCTATTTCCTTTTCTTCATTAAAAGGATATATGGTCTCATGAAAAATAACATTCCGAGAAACAATTACTTTATATTGACTAAACACATGGATTTTATAACCCTTTACCCCATTCTCATAGCCAATAAAAAATACCTCTTTCTGCCTTATCATCAAACTTAGTTCTATTCCTTTGTAAAGTGTTAACAAAAGATAAACAACCAAAAGATTTTATATCACTGCAATCCACTTTCTTATTGTATAACATTTCAAAAGGGGTTTTATTAGCAAGTAAAGGTGTTCGAGTTTTATTTATAAAAAAAGGGGAATGACCAATAAAGTAGTTCGAAAAAATATATAGTTGGTAGCTTACTTTGGTTTTTTAGATACCTTGCAATGTTCTAAGATATGTTGATGTTTTCTTTTAGCTATGCCATTTTGTTGAGGTGTTTCAACACATGTCCTTTGATAAAATGCCACTTTACTATAGAAATTTGTATTTCTAAATTCTTGTCCATTATCAGTACGAATCACTTTTATATTTTTACCAAATTGATTTTTAACCATGTTCAGAAACTTTACCATAATATTCACTTTTATTTTTCATAACTATTGCCCATGTGAACCTTGTAAAATCATCAACTATAGTAAAAAAAAATTGTGACCATCCATTACAAAATAGTAGGTCCCCATATATCAAACTGTACCAAATCAAAAATACGATTAGAACAAGAAAATGGAAAAGGCAACTTTTTCTAGTTCTGATATAGCACAAATATCACAAGTAAAATCTGTTGGAATACTAATATTAGGATATTGTCTATGTAACACAACTATTCTATTATTTGAGAGATGTCCTAGTCTATAATATCATAACTTTTCTAAATTACATTTTACAGAGAAACTATTACTAACATTCAAGCTAGCTATTTAAAATCCACTATTATGCAAATGATATAAACCATCTTTAACTCCAGCTGAACCAATCCTCCTCTTGGTTAATGAATTCTGTATCAAATTGCAATTTGATGAAAAGACCAACTCACATTTCATAGATGAAGCCAATTTTGTAACAGATAGCAGCTTATATTGAAAAGTTCGGACAAATAGAGCATGATATAAAATAAAAATTTCTGTAAAAGACATATCTCCTATGTGAGTTGCTGCTAGTTTCAAATTTTTAGGGAGAATTACATGCCAATTACTTATTTCTCTAATGTTTGTAAAATTTTGAATATCATTAGAAATATGGCAGCTAGTACCAGTGTCAACAATCTAAGAGTTTTTAGATAGAAAGGTACCTGAGGCAGAATTGCTGCAGTTTACCTGATATCCTTGAAATCTAGCAGAAGCATCATGTTTCCATTTGAGCTCATTAAATTTGTTTGATTTGAATGTTGATTTTTCAAATTTTGATGAACCATTTGTTCTTATTCCTGAATAATCTGGTTCAGTTGAACTAATTGAGTAGGTGTAAAACCTTCTGTAGTATTAGTTTTTGAAGAGTGTTGGTTAGCTTGAGCATAGCTAGTACTTGCCCCAGAGTTAACCTAACCATTTAGTCCTGTACCATATACTGCATAATCTGGAATAAAAAAATTATCTTGTGGATTGTATTGCTCATAAAGTTCATGTTCCTGCCCTACATAATCCTGATCAACCATTTCCTCTAAACTAGTAACTGAGTTCACCTTGCTAAATTTGGGCTTAAAATGTGGTTGATATCCATTCTTTTTCCAACAATTCACTACAAGATGGTTTTCCTTACAAAAAGAACATAAACCAGACTTATCATTTTGATAATTTCCTCTTTTAAATGGTGGTTTATAAAACACAATCTGATTGCCCTACAAGTATCCACTGTTGTTCTGATTTCTAATTAAAGAAACCAATTCTTGATTACGAGCTTCTTTATCCAAAACAAAAAATTCTCTCTCAAACTACAATAATAGCGAGAAAACCTTATTCATCATAGGCAAAGGCTCCATAGCCATAACCTGTGACTTGATGTTAGCATAAGAACCATTAAGACCTTTCAAGAAACAAATTACTGAACTTATTTCCTATATTTTCCTCATAGCAGCCAAGACATTACAAAAACAACCCTCACATGTACAAATTGGCAGAGGATTTAAACTAACTAGTTCATCCCATAAAACCCGTAGAGAAGTAAAGAAATCAGTTAGAGACCTAGTACCTTGTGAAATGGTGTATATCTCTTTGTCAAAAGATCAGAAATCATGTATACATCTGACAGAGCAAACTCTCCTTCAAGTTGTCTCACAAATCCTGCGCTGTCTCAAAACTTACAACAGTTTGCGCAATTGAGGAAATTAAAGATTTGAATTATCATGAAAGAACAATGTTGTCACACCTTCTCCATATCCCAAAAGAAGCATCTGTAATTACAGGTTTTAGAATCATTCCATCTATAAAATCTAATTTTTTTCGAAAGCAAAGCCATCTTCATGTTACGAGCCCATGTGTGATAGTTTACCTTTATCCAACAAAGGGGTTACTAAGACTAACACTGGATTCTCACCAGGATGCGAATAAAACGAGCTATTCTCATCTATACGCCCCTGATTTCTTGCCATTTCAACTCTTAAAAAACAAAAAACCAAGAAAATATCGCAAAGAATGGAAAAACTATCAAAGAAAACAAAAAGAACACACTTTTTGAGAAACCAAACAACAAATAAACTTCTATCAGAACAGAAATCAAGAACAAAATCAAGGAAATCGAAGCAGAAAGAAAGAGTAAATCGATTCCACAAACCAAAGATTAGATACTTATGGAAATTTAATCAATTGATTTTTTTTTTTGAAGATTGGAATGGGTGATTAAACAAATTTAATCAATTGATACCTTGTAGAAACTAGAAGCATTGAGCTTGAACAAGAACTGAGTAATGAATCTAGAGAGAGATAGAGAGAAAACAAAGATTGAATTATTCCAGTAAAAGATTTACAAAAATACAGAGAATGAGTGAATGAATCGTTTACAGTAGTATAGCCTTTATATACAACGGCTAGTTCCTATTGTACTTGCTTTTACTTAAAAGTCCTTAATGCAAACGGTTATTTCTAACTAACTTAACTTACTAACTAACAAGTTTAATAATTTCATTTCACAATATATCGTAATGATAAAGGATAGACTAATAATTACTTTTTGAAATTTCTTGTTACTGTAATATTCTGAAACAAAATAAGTTTAGCTTGTTGCTTCCTTCGAACTTCAAGCATGATATTTGGAAAAAGATATGGGATCTAAATCTTACAAATCGTATTAATTGCTTTTTTTGAAGGGTAGGTACTAATTCTCTCTCGACTGTGTTGCGGCTCCATTCCCGTCACGTACTTGTTGAGTTGACTTGCTCTCTCTATGGTGATAGTAATGAATTTAGTTTCCATGCCTTGGTTACCTGCGGGTTTACAATGGATGTGTGGGTTGATTTTTTCATAGGTGGATGGCCCTCGGGAATTTCATGCTTGGAGGACTGGTGGTGTTGGTTTTTATTCCTCAAGACAGATGTGGCGGGAAGGCCGCTTGTCTTTTATAAGCAATTTGGGCTCGAAAGAATAACTGGGTTTGGAATAAAAAGTTCAGGGTTGCTTTGCAGGTTTCTAAACATGGGTTGGGTTTTTTAAGTGAGTGGAGAGCAACAAACTCGGTGGAAGCAAGGCTGACGGTGCCTAGTGAGTGCAAGCGCAGGGGCGGAGGCAGGTGGTGGAGCGGTGGGGCAGGTGCCCCATCGATCCCTCTGATCGTCGAAAAATATAAAAAATATAGTGTATAGAATAATTAAAATATTAAAATATAATTATATAAGCTTGAAATGTATCATTATCAATACGTCGCTCCAACGGCCTAGGGTTCTTCACTTTATACAAATGACTATGGTTCGAAATTGCCAACTTGGTAACTTCAGGGTGATGTTGGAATTTGGGAATTTCTTGGATGTTTTTAAAGTCGCAAGTACGCTATCAAATTGAAATTTATTTGGTCGGTTCACCAAATTTTCAATTGGATAAAATCAGAAATTTTGTCAAGAATGAGAATTTTATTTACTGTAAAAAAACAACTTAAGTTTTCTATATGTTTGCCAGATTCATTTTGGTGAAATAAATAGCCAAAATGTCAAATAGACATACTGTTTCGGGTAGCAGCAATGTCTAAAAGACATGTATTTTTGAGTTTCAGTTGTGTCCAACAAACATACAGTTTCGGTCTAAAATTTATTTTTCCGATGAATTTTTCAAAGGATGTGTGAGATTAGGAATAAAAAATTTTAGAGGTACTGCCCGTGCACTCCGCACTCTCTCGACTTGTTCGATAAAATATCACGATTGCATTGATCAAACTAGTCGATCCAATTACACTAAAATACTAACAAGTGACACTCGATTTTCTGAACTAAGTGTAGATGTACTAGGCCTGTTACAAAACTATCCAAATTAGTGACATTTCCATAAATACTTGTTTGATTATCAATTAACTTATCTGAGTCAGAGACTCATAACTTGATTTCATTAAATTTTGAAAATACCCTCTTTGCCATGATGAGTCAAGAGACTCAGCATATAATTCAATATAATATAAACATGTGCTGTATCATGTGATTTTTTATATGGTTAATAACTTGAAAAAACAAGTAATAATCTCGATTTTCTGAATCAATTTTAAAAAGGTGTAGATGTATTAAACCTATTACATAAGTAATCAAATTAGTGACATTTCCATAAATACTTATTTTATTATCAATTAACTTTTACGAGTCAGAGACTCATAACATGATATCATTAAATTTTGAAAATACCCTCTTTGCCATGATGAGTCAAGAGACTCAGCATATGATACAATATATTACAAAACATGTACTGTATCATGTGATTTTTTATATGGTTAATAACTTAAAAAAATAAGTAATAATCTCGATTTTTTAATGCAGAATATAACCAACTTGCTAATATTGTAAACAAGGACACTCTTAAATAGGCAACGGTCTTGTTAGGTTTTATTTATTTCTATGAATTCTGACCAAATAATGATTATTTCACTTTAATGTGTTCGCATTTTGCGTAATGAAACAGTCAACATGAATATGCCTTTTTCCTGTTAAGTGAACAACCTCGATAATTTTGCGCTTCTCCTGCCAATACAATGGACCCCGAAACCTGAACCTAACGATCATCTAAATTTTTAGAAGTGATAAATAATCATTAAAACTTATAAAATCAACTTGTCCTTTCAATATCACGTATACTGACATGCGATATTGAGGATGCAAACCAGTGCACTTTTACAAATACAATGCTTATTTGAAGTTTCTGAAAGTTCATGAAAAAATAAATGTTTAAGGTCAAGTTTAAAGGATTCCAATATACACAGCATTTTCTGGTTTTAAGAATTTTGACTAACACTTGTATTTATAGTCTCGTAATATTGTTCAAATATATCAACGGCATCCCAGACTTAGTTCTAAATAACCACTAATTCATCAAGCTTGCAAAAGTTCCATCTGTCTTCCAAATTGGTGAAAGAATGCATCACCTGACTCGGAAGAATTTAAACGACTACTTTGTATTCGGTTACAATTTAATTTTGTAATTTGTTTTTTCCAAAGTTTAAAAAGACTATTCATACACCATGCAAAAATTTAAAGAGCGAGTTGATCATTTCTATCCCTTTCAGGGTGGTGATAGGAATTACAATGCTTAATGTGATAGTAAAAAATTAGCATATAACATTGGAAAGTTTTGGCTAAGTAACAGGAGAAAACGAATAGAATGTTCAGGAGCATGTGGATTTCATGCATACAGACCTAACATAGATCATTTTCCAATTTTGTTATAAAAAACCGTTAGTGGATTAGGATTTTTCAAAGTCAGTAAATTAAAAATTCAAATGGTTGTTATTGTACTAAAATTGTGGGTCAATTTCAATTTTACCCCAACCTAATTTTAGAGAATTTAAAGAACAAACTGAAGTAACAACTTGATTGAAAAGGTCCACTACTATCTTTTTGGTGATCCCTGAAAGCTCCACAATCTACTGCCACAACAAGAGGAACTAGAAATGGAGATATTAACCCCTTTTCATATTATGGGAAGTGATCCTATTTCTAAACCATAAACTTGTATCCTTTTATTGTTCTATTACTGTCCCAATTTGAAGCGCGTTGGGAAGCTTAAGTGTTTGTTCGATTGTTAACAACAATAACAAATATCAGTCGTAAAAACTATAAACAACAATTCGAGTTGAGTATGGTTAAGAGTATAGTTAGAATCATAATTAATTCTTTCTAATTCTTCTCTTCTGACATTCACAACTAATCTAAAAAATGTGAACTTGTAAATAACAAAGAAATTAAATTCTTAATTAATAAAAGATTGGAAAATAAAGTGGAAATATATAACTAAACCAACAAACCATATTCACATAATTGGATTTGGATACATTAAAAAAAAGCACAACGTCATCTCTTAAATCTAGTACTTTAAAAAAGAAAAAGGAGTTCAATTATAGAAGAAGAAACAAAATCCTATATTCCACTTTATTGAGATGATATGTTGAAAAAAAAACTATAAATCTAACAAATCCTCATACCCCAAATTCACTAGAATATTCCATCTCCGATCATCAGAATACTTATCTAGACCTGGTCTTACCGGCGTTCCTTTTCCGATGATTCTTTGGTGGTTTCCCAAAAGCACCACAAAATCCACAAGCGGAGACTCTCGGAGAAGGCGGCTCGATCGCTTGTGAAACTCTGCCGGAACCTGGCTGTCCACCGTTGGATCGGCTTCTTTCAATCGGCGGAGGTGGAATAACATCGCTTTCTTGTTTAATATCTAAATTATCTTGATCATCCGGCGTCCGTCGCTGATCGTGTTTTTGGTTGGCAAGCTGAGTTAAAGACTTGTCATCCCAAACAAGTCCGGAAGATCCTTGGCGCCTGAAAGAAGTCGTAGATCTTTGCAGGCCAGCCATGGCTATCGATCTCCTCCTTTATTATTTTGATTGTTTTATACAAACAGTAGGAGAAGGATAAGGAGAAGGAGGAGACGAAATATGGGAAGAGTCTGTTTTAATTAGGAAAGAAATAAAATCAGAACGAAACTCAGTCATATTTATTGAGATTTCTTTATTTTTAAATTTTACTATTAATTGTTGTCATTATCTTCAATTTTAGCATCCGCTTAGTTCTTTAATTGACATCAATTACAGTAAATACAACAATTTTATATCGAATATATAGTTATCTGCTATAATTACATATTTTCTTTAAGTAAATATGACTGATGTATTTGTTTTACATGCTATCACAACAGTATCGAATAATACATTATTTCATGAATTTATTTAAAACATTCATTTGTTATTTTAAATTTTCAAATGTGATACAAATGTTAGTTTTTTGTTGGTTTAATTTTTCTAAGATAACAATTTTTCGACTTCTCTCTCCAACCAAAATTGACTCGTGACATTAAAGAGTCAAACTGATATTTGAAAGTATTGGATGATAACTAACTTCTTGAACAAATTCAGATGATGATTGATACATTAAGTCAAATTAAATTAGTAATGTTATTGCCTGTTCAATTTTAATCCGTAGTTTATTAATTTGAATTTTTAAACATTCAAAAATAAAAGAAACATAAATATACATTAATATTTATATCTATAACATAAATATAAAAATATGTCTTTTTATATTTCTTTTAGCATTTTGGATGTCATTTTGCGGATTAATCTATTTAATTATTTCAAATTATTGAGTGACAAGTAGGTCATGGGAGGATTAAAATTCAAAACAAAATGTCAAATTTACATGCAACATTGAGATTGATTCATGATTCATTAGAACTTAATCAATTTACATAATTTCAGTAACATTAAATGATCGATATAAGTGATAACAATGACGTCATAAAAATGTTTTTGAATATGTAATGTAAGAGAGAAATAAATTTTCTATCAATTAAATGAACAAATTTATAGATAAAAAATGGTGT
>CATIWQ010169329.1:0-13965 GCA_949673415.1 Euphorbia schlechtendalii | reverse complement strand
TGCTTAAGAGAAGGAAATATTCGAGTAAGCATATAACGCTTATATGAATATGTAATTCGGTTGATCCTCCATAAAGAGATAAGTTATGCAACTAGATTACATAAATTGCACATTACTAATTTGTGGGAAATTTCAAACTTTCACTTGAATCTTATGCAACGTGGGAATGTGGTAATCACTACAATAGTCTTTCGCCAAAAGAGGTATGAATTTGCATTACTCATTTATACACTTTTATTGTGTTTACCTTGAGGACAAGGTAAAAGTTAAGTGTGGGTGTGTGATAAGTGTATAATCACACTTATTATCATGATATTTTCAATCATAAAACGATATGGTTTTGAGTCATTTTCTACTTCATATAAAAGATTTCACGTGGTATGTAGTTGTTTTTTTATGCAAGTGTGATAAGTGTATAATTACACTTATTATCATGATATTTTCAATCACAAAACACTATAGTTTAAGTCATTTTTATACTTCATATAAAAGATTTCACATGGTATGTATTTTTTTATGCAAATGTAGGTACTAGGTAAATCTTGAAAGTAAAATTATTAAAGTTGGAAATCTATGAAAAAAGAGTGAAAAAGGTGTAAAGAGATGCGTGGAACTTAAGGATTTAGCTTAGGATCGAAGCTGTTGAAGATTGGTAAAGTTGCAAGAAGGATTCAGAAAAAAACACAATTCAGGGTTGCGACAACCATTCAAGGTCGCGACTTAGTATTCTTCAGAATAGAAAGTTGCCAACCAAGTATTCATGGTCGCGACATTGACAATTTTTTGGTCAACTCTTCTTAACTACCAACTGCCAGATAAGTATGATCAACTACCATTAACCGCCAAATGAAAAGATACCTTTTGGAAGTCAACCAATCATGAAAAGTTGCCTTTCTATTGTGGATAAGGATAAAGCTTCTCATCCAATGACAATGAAGTGATGCAATCTTTCACCAAGACACGACTCTTCGTTTGGATAGACAGAACCCTTCGTACTCTATAAATAGGGCTCAAAACTCACCAATTTCGTGGGTAATGGATTGTGAGTGATTATGTGTGTGTTATAGTGCATGTGTAGGCATAGACAGAGAGTAAAAAATATCTAGATTTTGCTACATTCGTAAGTGTTAGCGAGAAAATGTATAAGCGATTCATACCTTATTTCGATCACTAGATTTCTTTACATATTCGAGCGATTGTTGTATAAGTGTAATTGCAAATCAATTATCAATAAAAGTTTCGTTCTTTAATATTCGTTTATTCGATATTCACAAAGAATAGCATCCTAGAGGAGGTTCTGTATAAGTCGAGACCGAATTCAAAATAGACGCAGACATTAGGGGAATTGATGACTCCCATTAAAGAGTGGATACAGTTTGATCAACTTTAGCTTTCACTTTCAAACCTTATAACTTTGCTTTGATTTCTACTTATACTTTCTATTTCGAAGTTTATAATATGTTTATGTGTCTTTTATACTACTCAAGTTATATACTTTTGAGTTAACTTTAAGAGTAGTTTCGGGGTTAACGAGATTGTGTATAGTCACTGGATCTGTGATCATAATGTTGTTTAGTGATCCAACATTTTTGGAATGGTAACTTGCTAAATATGGCTATGTGAGAGCGACCCGTACTAAGCATAGTAATGTTGTCATCCAGGTTTATATGATTGTCTTAATTCATTTGCACTAGATTTAGAAAAGTCATTTCATGTGTTTCTTTGCGTTGAATATTTGAATATCTGAGTGTTTAGAACCGAGTCTATTAAATTATTCTAGTGTACGTAATATCTTTGATGATCTTGCATGTTTTCTTTGCTATACTTGTTTGTAGGGAATATCTATATACTTTTTATGTTTTCTAATCTTTCATGCATTTGTCTATTCATCCATCATTCTAATCCTCCAAACTGAATCACATTATTTTCTTTTGTTTCGTTCCTCTTGTTGATCTTTAGAGCTGGTTCCTTCCTTATGGGATCGATATCTTTTAAAACTACATCGTAACTGTATACTTGTAGTTATCATCATTTTTCTATTTGATAAGTGGTATTTACAACACCTGTACTTTGACGTAAGAAACTCGCAAACAAGTTTTTGGTACTATTTCTAAGGATAATTCTTTCAGAATGAGTGAAGCCAAAATCTTGTGAACAAGTTATTAAACTTATTAGTAGAAAAGTGGTGAACAAGTTTTTGGCGCCGTTGCCGGGGAAGGTAAGTGCGTTCTAGAGATCAAGTCTGGGGAAGGAAAGTGCGTTCTAGAGATTAAATTGCTGGAGATACGATACATTTTCTAATTATATATATTTATTCCTTTCCTATACTATACAATTTTTCTAATCTTAGATGTGAAAAGATTATGAAATAATCATCTTGGAGGTGATAAATCATATTGTTACATCTAAATTCTTGACAAATAGAAGATTTTCTTCTATTTTACCTATTTTCATTCACGACTTCCATTCATGCTCGTGAAATCCTGCTTAAAACTTTTTGTTTCTCAAAATCTATAAGTCACGAGCATGATAAATTTTGGCTATCGTGACTCTCCAAAATCTGCAGCGGTTGCGATAGTTATTTGGCAGTTATTGCACTAATCTCTATAAAATTGATTCACATCCGTTCATCGATCAATCACTTCTGGAATCTGAAATCTTCTTTCTCAATTGCAATCTATTCCAAAACTAAAATTCATCTATTCTTTTCAAACTTTTCTTTCTTAAAAGTGATTATACCAAACAAATCCAGTTTAGTTCTACCAATGAATCTTCAAGAATGGTACGAGGATCCATTCCCAATTCATTCAAGAGAAGAGGGAGATCATTTCGAAATCATTTGAGATGCTAAGTTCAAAAGTTCTTATACTATCCACAGGAACAGTCTCATTCATCTTGGTGTTTATGATAGAGTTATGTATTATCTCAAAATACTTAACTTCATCATTTACTCGAACATGACTTTGGGGAACAATTTGGACAACTGCATGGAGATGTTTGTCACACTAGCATGGAGGAGTGATAGGCAGAACTGTTTAGTCTATTGAAACCATGGGAAAGAGTACAAACTGACACAGAAGGCTCTGGATAAGTGCTTGGGATTTCCGAGGGATTGCTTCAATAAGATGTTACCTGGCTCGGATCCTATACCAACCTGAAATTGCTTGACTGGCCAAACTGAGTTCAAATAAGAATCTGCCTATAAGCGATGGATTCGTGATCCTTGTTTTCTTACATTACACTTTTATTTAAGTGATGCATTATTTGGTAAGTCCAATGTCGATCTCGTTATTCCTGAAGAATTGTTCGTGATAGAAGCAATTTGGAATGGCATACTTATAGATATTTCGGGGATTATGATGGAGACACTGATGTTTGCCGCTAAAAATCCTGGAATGACAAAATACAGGTGTGGAACAATGGCGAATCTGTTGGGCCAGATTGGGAGAATGCCCTATGCTACAGAATTATTTACTAGTGAAGACATGATTTCGGAATTAACAACAGAAGTCTTTTTCGAGTATAATTTTCTATTAAGGGGCATTGGGGAAGAAAGAATAACTTATGATTGGAGATCATGGGAAGAACGGTGGAAGCAGACAGACAAAGAGAAAGGGTAATTGCACAGGAGGAAGAGCGTAAAGTTTCTAATCTCCATGGAAGGTTGAATGACCTTATGGAAGGGCATATTTCAATCCATATGAAAGTCAAGGACATTCGTACTTTAATGATTGATATTGAGCGAGATCTAAGGGAATCTTATTACAAGATAGACCAAATGATAGAATTGCTCCCCTCTACATAAATTTCATCTTTTCATGTAGGTTTAGAACCTTGTATAGTCTTTTCTTTTTGTGTGTTTGTTTGTTTGTGTGTTTCATTGTTTGTTTGTAATCTTTGTTAATTATGATATGAAAATTTGAACAATAAGATGTTTATGTTCAATTGCTATCTTCACCATGATTACTTAAGGTCTAAAATAGTAAATATTTTTCTTTTGTATTTAACATTGTTTATTTGTGTTTCTAAGTTTTTATAGGTACAAGTCTAAAATTTGAAGAAATTTGAAGAATTAAAAAGATCGCAACCGTGACATTCAACCCATGCTCGTGACTATTTGAAGTATACTTTCTATTTCTAACTTGAGGAAAGTTACGATCACGACTGGCCCTAGTGATCGCAACACAGGCAAATTAAAATCGTTACATATCATGAACTGACATGCAATAGATGGCTAAAACTGCCATTAATGGCTAGATTTGGGCTTAAATGGCTATATTATTAATTATGACCAATTAGAGACCTCTTAAACCTCTATAAATAAGCCTAAGTTGAATCCTAGCCACCACAACTTTAAAATAGCTTACAAATTCTCTGAAATTCTTCATCTTCAATCTTCCACATTCAAAACCTTTCTAAACCTTTACTTCAACCAACATGCCTTGTGCCAAGGTAGCTGCAAATAGAAGAGGAAGCCAAACATACCAAGAGGAGTATGATTGTCCTTTCCCTTTAAGGACAAGAGAAGAAGGCAAACGCTTTAAAAAGCTTAACAAATTGGATATCACCGGGATGATATTCCTAGATTTGGTCTTCTTGGAAACATTGAATCTCCATAGAGAGATGGAGGTTTATCTTTTAGCTCTTAGACTCATAAAGTTTGTGGATTTGCACTTTCCGCAAAATCGATATAGGATTCTCGAATGTCTAGTAACATTCTATTATCAAGATTCAAGGAAGAGGGCAATTCAATTTAGTAATCAAGGATGACATTACACCATCACAAGAGAGATAGTGGGTGAATGGTTCGGATTTAAAATAGTTAATTCATCGAGCATGACAGATACTTTTCAACCAAATCGAGTTTGGGTAGAATTATCTGGTAAGAGAATCTTCGATCCCAAAAATTCTCCTAATAAACTTATTAAGGATGAGTGCATTCTTCATCTCCACAAATACCTTTCCACTTCGGTATTTTGTCGAGTAGAGAACACAAAAGTCCAAAAGAAACATTTGTTTGTTCTTTCCTACCCTTTTATGAGGCAAAAAGCGAAATTTGGGAATATCATATGGGATATGATGAAGAAGAACTCTACAAGCATGAGAAATAAGATTGTAGTGGCTGAAATTATCACTGTTATCATCTTGGGTGCAAGAGGTGAACTCCCCTATGTCAAACAACTGGGTGAGTATTTTTGCTATATGGATGGGACTTATTTGAAGAATACGGGACTCCTTCAAGAAAATGATGAGGCATATTTTTTCTACTCCTACTCCAACCGCACCAAGAAGTTAAACTTGGTTCATGAAGATTCTTCCGTCGGATCATCAAATCCAACTATTAGCCATCAACATGGGAAAGCTTTGATGATAGAGGAAGAAGATGATGAAGAAGAAGCTCTGGAAGATTGGAAGGCGAGCATGCAACTAAACTTAAACAATTGCCAAGTGGAACTTGGAGTTATGAAAAGGGAGATGAAAATTCTAAAGAAATGTAATAAATCAATGCTTCAAAAATTACTTTCTTTCTTTAGAAAAAAAAATTGTCGATTCACTCCTAGTCGCCTGGATTCTCCTTCACAATAAAACAGGTTTAATCTTTTCTTTACCTTTTCTTTTAATTTTTAGATTAGTTTTTAGTTTTGATTTTTGTTAAATGTCTCACAATGAGGACATTGTGTTCTTTAGTGTGGGGGGCATTTGTAAAAATCCTGAAAAATAAAAAAAATGAATAAAATAAAATTTTTTTGAAGAATTTGAAAATTTTTCTTGAAATTTTTGTTATTTATACATTATCCATTCTTATACTTTACTAACATTTGTCCAAGGTTATTGTGAGTGTTAGGTATTACAAGTTTGATGTTAGTGCAAAATTTGAGCACATGTTGAAATGGATGTTATTAGTACAAAATTTATCAATTTGGCATGGATGAGTGATGAGTAACATTCGAAAGCAACATTCCAAGTAAGTTTCGATTTACATTTCAATGCAACATGAATTAGTATAAGTTATATAGCTTTAGTTTAATGCTTCCGATAAGTTTAAGTGGAGTAATATCTAGTAGCATTTTTGCTATAAGTTTAATATGCAATTCTCGAATAAGTGTTATAAGTATTGAGTGTGTTTAAAGTGTTAGGAAACTATAGCCATAATACTTTGAAATTGATCAATAAAGGATGAGGGTATTAAAAAATCAAAAGAAAGAGAGGATAACCAATGAGTTATGCGAAAGGTGAGGAATGGTACGGAGCAGAAACTACAACCATGAAATGAGTGAAAAGAAAAAAAAGCATAGCACGAAAAATGGGTGCAAAGTACAAAATACATAAAAAACATGCTTAAAGTAAAAAAAATGAGAGAGTGGTATGGAGCATAAAATGCAACCACTAAGAGTGTTTTTAGCATCCTAGGTTATCTAAAAATGCCTTTAGTGAAATTAATCAAAGTGTGCTTTCTTTGTCCTTTATACTTTTTACTATGCTTAAGAGAAAGAAATATTCAAGTATGCATATAACGCTTATATGAAGATGCGATTATGTTGAACCTCCATTAAGAGCAAAGGTATGCAACTAGACTATATAAATTGCACATTACTAATTTGTGGGAAATTTTGAACTTCTACTTGAATTTTATGCAACGTGGGAATGTGGTACTCACTGCACATTACGAACTTGAATACTATTTTTAAGCACTTTTGTTGAATTTACCTTGAGGACAAGGCAAAAGTTAAGTGTGGGGGTGTGATAAGTGTATAATTACACTTATTATCATAATATTTTCAATCACAAAACACCATAGTTTAAGTCATTTTTATACTACATATAAAGGATTTCATGTGGTATGTAGTTGTTTTTTATGCAAATGCAGGTACTAGGTAAATCTTGGAAGTAAAATGATAAAAGTTGGAAATCTATGAAAAAAGAGTGAAAAAGGTGCAAAAAGATGCATGGAACTTAAGGATTTGGCTTAGGATCGAAGCTGTTGAAGATCGGTAAAGTTACAAGAAGGATTCAGAAGAAAAATACAATTCATGGTCGCGATAACCATTCGCGGTCGCGACTTAGTATTCTTCAGAACAGAAAGCCAACCAAGTTTCCACAGTCGTGACATTGACAGTTTTTTGGTAAACTCTTCTTAACTACTAATTGCAAGAAAAGTTTGATCAACCACCATCAACTACCAAATGAAAAGACACCTTTTGGAAGTCAACCAATCATGAAAAGGTGCCTTTCCATTGTGGATAAGGATAAAGCTTCTCATCCAATCACAATGAAGTGATGCAATCTTCTGCCAATGGACACGACTCTTTGTTTGGATAGACGCAACCCTTCATACTCTATAATAGGGATTCAAACTCATCAATTTTGTGGGCAATGGATTGTGAGTGATTATGTGTGTGTTATAGTGCATGTGTATGCATAGATAGAGAGTAAAAAATTCCTAGATTTCGCTATGTTCGTAAGTGTTAGAGAGAAAATGTATAAGTGATTCGAACATTATTTCGACCACTAGATTTCTCTACATATTCAAGCGATTGTTGTATAAGTGGAATTGCAAATCACTTATCAATCAATATTCATTTATTCGATATTCACAAAGAATAGTATCCTAGCGGAGGTTCTGTACAAGTCGAGATCAAATTCAAAGCAGACACAGGCATTGCGGGAATTGATGACTCCTAGTAAAGAGTGGATACGGTTTGATCAACTTTAGCTTTCACTTGCAAACCTTATGACTTTGATTTGTTTTCTACTTATGCTTTCTATTTCGAAGTTTATGATATGTCTATGTGACATAATGTGTATTTCATGTTGAGTCTTTTATATTAATCAAGTTATTTGCTTTTGAGTTAACTATAAGAGTAGGTTCGGGGTTAACGAGATTGTGTATAGTCGCTGGATCTATGATCATAATGTTGTTTAGTGATCCAACATTTTTGGAATGGTAACTTGCTAAATATGGCTATGTGAGAGCGACCTGTACTAAGCATAGTAATATTATCATCCAGGTTTATATGATTGTCTTAATTCGTTTGCACTAGATTTAGAAAAGTCATTTCATGTGTTGCTCTGCGGTGAATATTTGAATATCTGAGTGTTTAGAACTGAGTCTATTAAATTATTCTAGTGTACGTAATATCTTTGATGATCTTGCATGTTTTCTTTGCTATACTTGTTTGTAGGGAATATCTATACACTTTTTTATATTTTATAATCTTTCATGCATTTATCTATTCATCCATCATTCCAATCCTCCAAACTAAATCACATTATTTTCTTTTGTTTCGTTCCTCTAGTTGATCTTTAGAGTTGGTTCCTTCCCTATGGGATCGATATCTTTTAAAACTATATCGCAACTATATACTTGCAGTTATCATCATTTTTCTATTTGATAAGTGGTATTGACAATACTTGTACTTTGAAGTAAGAAACTGGCAAACAAGTTTTTTGTACTGTTTCCAGGTATAACTTTTTCCGAATGAGTGAAGCCAAAATCTTGTGAACAAGTTATTAAACTTATCAGTAGAAAAGTGGCAAACAAAGTGCGGAAACTTGGTGAATCTTCGGAGTGAAATGATCAAAGATGGAGTTATAAGTAAAAAGAGTGAAAGAGGAGCAAACAGATGCATGGAACACAAGGAATTGGCATACGATCGAAGCTATCGAAGATTGGTAAATTACAAGAAAAATTATGAAGAAAAAGCATTGTTCACGGTCTTGACACTTATTCGCGGTCATGACTTGTTATGCTTCAAAACAGGAAGTTGTTAACCATTAGTCATGATCGTGACATGTAATTCGCAATAGTGATTTGTGATGGATATTGGTAAACTCTTCTCAACTACCATCTACCAGATAAAAATGATCAACCGCCATCAACTACCAGAAGAAAAGACACCTTTTAGAAGTCAACCAATCATGAAAAGGTTCCTTTCCATTGTCTATAAGGATAAATCTTTGCATCCAATCACAATGAAGTGATGTAACCTTTCGCCAATGGATGCGATTCTTCGTTTGGATAGACGCAACCCTTTGTACTCTATAAATAGAGAATTCAATCAACCAATTTCATGGTGTGGGCATATGGATTGATAGTGACATGCACGTTAGACGTGTGTGTATAGACAGAAAGTGAAAATTGTCTAGATTTCGCTACGTTCAAAGTTATAGCGAGAAAAATGTTTAAGTGATTCAACTCTTATTTTGATCGCTAGATTTCTCCACAAATTCAAGCGATTATTGTATGAGTGTAATGGCAAAGCACTTATCAATAAAATTTTTCATTTTTCAACATTCATTTGTTCAATATTCACAAAGAATAGCATCCTAACGGAGGTTCTATACGAGTCAATACAAGATTCAAAGTAGATGCAAGAATTGCAGGAATTGACCACTCCCATTAAAGAGTGGATATGGTTTGATCAACTTTAGATTTCACTTGCATACCTTACAACCTTACTTTTTTTTCTACTTATACTTTCTATTTTGAAGTTTATGATATGTTTATGTGTCATAATGAGTATTTCATCTTGCGTCTCTTATATTAATTAAGTTATATACTTTCGAGTTAACTTTAAGAGTGATTTTGGGGTTAACAAAATTGTGTATAATCACTGGATCTGTGATTATAATGCTGTTTAGTGAGCTAACATTTTTGGAGTGGTACCTTGCTAAATATGGCTATGTGAGAGTGACCCGTACTAAGAATGGTATTAATGTTATCCAGGTTCTTATAAGTGTCATAATTCGTTTACCCTAGATTTAGAAAAGTCATTTCATGTGTTTCTCTACGGTGATTTATTGAATATTTGTGTGTCTATAACCGTGTTTGTTAAAGTTGTCTAGTGTACGAAGTATTCTTGTTGATTTTGCATATTTTTCTCTACTATAATTGCTCTTAGCGAATATCTATATAATTTGCATCTTCTCTAGTCTATTCATACATCTGTCTGTTCATTAGTCTATCATCTAATCCCTCCAACCAATACAAATTATCTTATTTTCTTTATTCTGTAACTCTAGTTGGTCTTAAGAACCGAATTCCTTCCCTGTGGGATCAATATCTTTCAAAACTACATCGAAACTTTATACTTGCAGTGGTCACCATTTTTCTATTTGATGAGCGGTATTGACAACACCTATTTGTATTTTGAACTCTTATCTTATCGGTAGAAAAGTGGGGAACGACATTTTTGGCTTTATCATCGAATAAAAGCCCTCAGAATTAGTAGAGTCAAAACCTTGCAATCAATTGGAACTGTCTAATTGCAAAACTCACCATTTTACTAAGTCGGGTAATCAAGTGTTAATCTCAACATTGATTTTAATCTTTCTTTTTGCGAGCGCCATGTATCATTGCAAGATGAAGCGTTCTATTAAAGATGAAGTTTGAATGAGAGAGAAGTTACTTGCATCTTTAAAATCTTAGTCATTTTCATCTGCAAAAACCTAAATCTCTTTCTCTCAAAATTCCTTTTTCTTCTGCAATGGTGAGAACCAAATCAACCTTTGTCCTTAAAGGAAACTCGAAAAGAAGTATCTATGTGAACGTTGAGGGAAAGTAAGAGAAGATCATGTTCCCCTTTGGAACAGTCTTCACCAAGGTTCAACGGGCCTCAAACATGGATTTTGGCCTAGTGTATGAAGTTGACTATAAAGGTTTGTTGAGGAACAAGATCCTGCAAAAAGTTATCAAGCAGTAGAGATCGAGTCAGTTTCTACAAGTCAAAGGATCGGTAATTGTTGGCTTAATCAGGAGCTTTTACAAGAATCTATATACCATCCAAGGGTATAATGGTGTTCTCCTGGTGGAAATTGAGGGAAACTATCACCTCATCCACTCAAGGCTTATTGGAAGCATCTGAATATGCCAAACAAGGGCACTCATCTCAGAAGAAATGGAGATGAAGATGTTGTGGCAGTTCCATAGGATTGGGAATTTCTAGCGGATTATGGATCAGGTGTGACCTCCTCATTTAGAATGAGCTGGGATGCAAGAGTTTCCCATGATCTAGTGGTGAAGCTACTGGTACCTAAGACATGATTTCTCACCAGCTGTACCTACTTTGAGCGGTGTTTAATCTACCATATGGTAGAAGGTAATCAATTGAACTGGCTAGTGACGATTCTTCATCACTTGACCAAAATTACTATCATCTACCATTATGACTATTTGATCATAGCCTTGATGAAGGTAGTGAAGATGGATATTTCATCCTTCATTGGTGGTTTAAGGGAAACTATCATCCTAGTGAAGAAGAACCTAATGATGATGCACTTCAGTAAGCTGTATCATGATCAGGGGCATACTTAGTACACTAAGGCCCAAGATGCCAAAAGAAAGGCTAAGTCTGTACCGACAATATTCTTTGTTGTTATAACTAAGGAGGATGAAGACGGTTTCAATGTAGATTTTGAGAGCAGTGAGGACACAAGTGACAACATTCCTCTTTTTACAAAGATGGAACCTATCTCTATCGATTATGGTCCAACATTCCAAAAACCAAAAGTTACTTCATCAAGGGAAAAGAAGAGCCTAGCAAAAACAAGGGCAGAGATATGCCTACTGTGAGCGGGCGGCACGGAGCGGTGGGCCGAGAGCGCGCGATTTCATAGGCACGGTTTACCGGGTTATTTTGAAAAAAAAAGCACCAGGTCGGGGACCTGGGAGAAAAAGGTTAAAAGAGAAAAAGGCAAAAAATGTTTAAGATCGGTTCGAACCCGAATCCACCGTCTCTTAGTGTGGAGTCGCCACCAGGATTAGCTCCTTCCAGGAATTAGAGTCCTATAAGGCTTAAGGTCCGGGGGACGGCCCAACAAGACATAGAGATTCGGGTTCGAGATAAGTTGCTTATTTCTTAAGTGCAAAATTTGAGCGCATGTTAAAATTGAGCGTTATTATCTCAACATTTATCAATTTGGCAAGGATGAGTGGTGAGTAACATTCGAAAGAAACATTCCAAGTAAGTTTCGATATATATTTCAATGCAACATGAATCAGTATAAGTTATGTAGTTTTAGTTTAATGCTTCCGATAAGTTTAAGTGGAGTAATATCTGGTGGTATTCTTATTATGAGTTTTATATACAAATCTCTAATAAGTCCTATAAGTATTGACTGTGTTTAAAGTGTTGGGAAACTATAGCCATAATACTTTGAAATTGATGAATAGAGGATGAGGGTATTAAGAGTGAAAAACTAAAAGAAAGAGAGGATAACTAATGAGTTATGCAAAAGGTGAGGAATGGTATGGAGTAGAAACTGCAACCATTCATTGAGTGAAAAAAGAAAAAATAGCATAGCATGAAAAATGGGTGCAAAGTACAAAGTACTTCAAAAACAAATGCTTAAAAGAATGGAGCATAAAATGCAGCCACTGTAAAAAGGGGAGAGTGGTATGGAGCACAAAATGTAACCATTAAGAGTGTTTTTAGCATCCTTGGTTACCTAAAAATGCCTTGAGAGAAATTAATCAAAGTTTGCTTTCTTTGTCCTTTATACTTTTTACTATGCTTAAGACAAGGAAATATTCGAGTATGCATTTAACGCTTATATGAAGATGTGATTCAACTGAACCTCCATTAAGAGCAAAGGTATGCAAATAGACTATATAAATTGCACATTACTAATTTGTAGGAAATTTCAGACTTCTACTTGAATCTTATGCAACTTGGGAATGTTGTACTCACTACAATAGTCTTTCACCAAATAAGGTACGAACTTCGATAGCTAATTTATACACTTCTATTGAATTTACCTTGAGGACAAGGAAAAAGTTAATTGTGGGGGTGTGATAAATGTATAATTACACTTATTATCATGATAATTTTACACATTAAACACCATAATTTAAGTCATTTTTATACTTCATATAAAAGATTTCACGTGGTATGTAGTTATTTTTTAGGCAAATGCAGGTACTAGGTAAATCATGGAAGAAAGATGATTAAAGTTGGAAATCTATGCAAAAAGAGTGAAAAAGGTGCAAAAAGATGCCTGGAACTTAAGGATTTGGCTTAGGATCTAAGCTGTCGAAGATCGATAAATTTACAAGAAGGATTTTGAACAAAAACACAATACATGACCACGATAACCATTCATGATCGTGACTTAGTATTCTTCAAAATAGAAAGTTTCCAACCAAGTATTCACGGTCACGACATTGATGGTTTTTTGGTCAACTCTTCTCAACTATCAACCGCCAGATAAGAACAATCAACCGCCATCAACTACCAAATGAATAGACACCTTTTGGAAGTCAACCAATCATGAAAAGGTGCCTTTCCATTGTAAATAAGGATAAAGCTTCTCTTCTAATCACAATGAAGATGCAATCTTTTGCCAATGGACATGACTCTTCGTTTAGATAGACGCAACTCTATATACTCTATAAATAGGGCTCCAAACTCACCAATTTCATGGCATGGATTATGAGTGATTATGTGTGTGTTATAGTGCATGTGTATGCATAGATAGAGAGTAAAAAATCTAGATTTTGCTACATTCGTAAGTGTTACCGAGAAAATGTATAAGTGATTCGAACCCTATTTCGATTAATAGATTTCTCTACATATTCAAGCGATTATTGTATAAGTGTAATTGCAAATCACTTATCAACAAATGTTTTTGTTCTTCAATATTCATTTGTTCGATATTCACAAAGAATAGCATCCTAGCGGAGGTTCTGTACAAGTCGAGACTGAATTCAAAGCAGATGTAGGCATTGCAGGAATTGATGACTCCTAGTAAAGAGTTGATACAGTTTGATCAACTTTAGCTTTCACTTGCAAACCTTACAACTTTGATTTGTTTTCTACTTATACATTCTATTTCGAAGTTTATGATATGTCAATGTGTCATAATGTGTATTTCGTGTTGAGTTGTTTATATTAATCATGTTATATGCTTTTGAGTTAACTTTAAGAGTAGTTACAGGATTAACGAGATTGTGTATAATCACTGGAT
>CATIWQ010169277.1:0-47074 GCA_949673415.1 Euphorbia schlechtendalii | reverse complement strand
AGAGCAACACATGAAATAACTTTTCTAATCCTAGCGCAAATGAGATAAGACTATTATATAAACCTGGACAACGTCAATACTATGCTTAGTATGGGTCGCTCTCACATAGCCACATTTAGCAAGTTACCATTCCAAAAATGTTGGCTCACTAAACAGTATTATATCACAAATCCAGTGATTATACACGATATTATTAACCCCAAAACTACTCTTAAAATTAACGCCAACGCATATAACTTGATTAACATAAAAGACTTAGCATGAAATACGCATTATGACACATAGACATATCATAAACTTTGAAATAGAAAGTATAAATAGAAAGCAAAGTAAAGTTGTAAGGTATACAAGTGAAAGCTAAAGTTGATTAAACCGTATCCACTCTTTAATGGGAGTCGTCAATTCCCGCAATTCCTGCGTCTACTTTGAATTCGGTCTCGGCCCATACAGAACCTCTGCTAGGATGCTATTCTTCGCGAATATCGAACAAATGAATATTGAAGAACGAAAACTTTTATTGATAAGTGATTTGCAAGTACACTTATACAACAATAGCTTGAGAATATAGAAAAATCTAGTGATCAAAACAAGGATTCGAATCACTTAAACATTTTCTCGCTAACACTTAAGAACGTAGTGACTATATCTACACACACACACGATATCTCTCTCTCACTTTTTCCACTCTATACCACACTAATCCACTACACTTCTTGAATGCCTGAAATTGAAGAGGATTGAAGCCCTATTTATAGAGTTCGAAGGGTTGCGTCTATCCAAACAAAGGGTTATGTCCATTGGTGATGATTGCATTTCTTCATTATGATTGGTTGAGAAGCTTTTATTTATTCCACAATGGATAGGCACCTTTTCATGATTGGTTAACTCCTGATAAGTGTCTTTTTGTTGGTAGTTGATGGTGGTTGATGGTGGTTGATCATGCTTATCTAGCGGTTGGTAGTTAAGAAGATAATACTAGAAAACCGTCCAAGTCATGACCGCGATACACATGTCGTGACCGTGAATCTTTGATTGGTAGGCTTCTGTTTCTGAAGTAAACAAGTCACGACCGCGAACGATTGTCGCGACCGTGAATTGAGTTTTACTCTGAAATCTTCTTGTAATTTCACCGATCCTCGACAGCTTCGATCCTAAGCCAAATCTTTAAGTTCCACGCATCTTTTTGCACCTTTTTCACTCTTTTTTCCTAGAATTCCACTTTAGATCATTTACTCCCAAGATTTACCTACTATCTGCATTTGCATAAAAAACAACTACATACCACATGAAATCTTTTATATGAAGTATAAAAATAACTAAAACTATAGTGTTTAATGTATAAAATTAATGCGATAATAAGTGTAACTATACACTTATCACTCCCAACCCAATGATGTAATTAATCCCCCGTAGACTAGGTGCATTTAAATTTCCTACGTGTTTACTTTTCGCACTTTACTTACTGTATTATGCATGTTTGATAAACTATAATATAAACCGAAAATATCTAGTTTAGTTCGGATATTATAAATGTGATTTCTATCAAGTAATTTATCTCAAATGATAATGAAATAGATAACTCATCCAAACCCAAATCTCTGTTCTATGGTACAGATTAGGCAAACGAATCTAAGCTATACCAAATTTTCCCGGAAGAGCTGATCCGGGTGGCAATTTAGTAACATAAACTAGAGATTTAGGTCTTGAGTCTTTTAATGAGTCTTTTAATACTGGATTTCTTCGAGTAACACTTTCCAACATGCATTTTGGAATCAACATTAAAACTTTTTTCCGAAAAAACCACACCCCATCCTTTCAGGGCCGGCGCCTCTCGGCGACCACGTAAGTCGAACGTCATCCCCTCATAGTGGCGACTTCGTTGGGGAATCTTTTTTAAAATTAAAATGAGTTTGAAAGATTTTAGATGAGTATTGAAAAGTCATCAAATGAGTTAATCTACATTTAAAATATTGAACAAAAGCATATAGATTAGATGGCTTAGCCTTTAAGATTAGGATGCCCTATTTTACCGAGAAGCTTGCGAAAGTATCATTTGCGACCCTATTGGTGACCAAAGATACTTATGTGGGTGGATCACTTGTTGCCATATCGCATGTACCTCCCTTGTTCACAACTATTTGGGTAGAGGCTTGGAGTGTATCGTAGTGCAACAAAAACCTTCTACATCAACAACCCATGACCGAACTCATATAAGGAAACTGTAGATACTTCCCCTAGGTTTACCAAAATAAATGCATCTTTTATGTAGGTTCGCTCCTTAATACTTCACGGTATTAGGATGACTCAAGTCTAGATTTAGAAGTCTAACCCTTATACGCGGGAGACATAAGGTTGGAAGTGATGCTTTGTGTGCTATGTGCTATGTGTTCATCACTTCACCACGTTTATTTTGCGTAAAACATCACGCTAATCCACAATTTATTATGCAAACACAAATTATACAACACATGTCACTACCCCAACATCGTCTACCTAGAGTTAGAAAGACACGATGAGATAGTATCACCTAGGGTTAGGACCACCCATGGTCAAGATAGTGCTTACTAGGCACTCGAACCTCTGACTTCTTAGAATCATGGATTTCTAAGCCATAGGGTATAACACACTGTTCTACTCGAACTTGAACCTAGAAATAGAAGACAAGACGAGACAACATCACCTAGGTTTAGGACCACCCATGGTCAAGATAGTGCTTACTAGGCACTTGAACCTCTATCAGCTTGGAATCATAAACTTCTAAGCTGTAGGGTATAATACACCGTTCTACCCGAACTTGAACCTAGAATTAGAAGACGTGATAAGAAAGTGTCACCTAGGGATAAGATCATCCATGGTTATAACAGTGCTTGCTCGGCACTTGAACCTCATCCCGTTTGAAGTCATGAACCATAGGGTATTACACATTATTTTACCTGAACTTGAATTTGTCGAGAGCAATCCATAGTGATTAGTTCTCAAAATCGAAAGCGCATTATCACTTGGATAATACGCAATCCCTTATCATTTTTGGTCTGTTTATTTCAAAAAGATTGGTAAACTTACCAACTTCTCTCGCCAGAATGGCATCCCTTTACTTACTGCCACATGGGCAGTATAGTAAACCTTAATTATGGATTAGTTTGTTTCAAATGGATTGACAAACATACCACTTTCGAATAGCTTATTACCACATAGGTAATAGGCGACCATCGTCGGTTTGTTTCAAAAGGATTGGTAAACCTACTTTTCTTTTAGCTAGCCTCCTAGGCCGGCAACGATTTTATTCATTATCATAGCATGCTAACCCTTGTGTCACAGCCATTACATGAGCATTTCACGCATTAGTCTCAAGTCATTCTAGCATGCATTTCATTTCTACTGATGGTTAATTGTATCTACTTCAGTTAAGGCTTAGAGGAGGTCAGCTCATCAGCTCGTCCTGATCTCTCCCACGGTGGCTCACCAAGTAGAACCGTTCTTAGAGGGTCTTCCGCACATGGATTCAAGCTAGGGTTCAGGTTCAGATTTAGGTTTGAAGTTCAGTTTAGAGCAGTGATCTATTTTCGGTTCAGAGCAGATTCTCAGGATGGCAGAATAGTAGAATGTTTCAGGTAGGAGTGATAAGCAAATTCAAGATAGGCATGTGGCCCCTTAGTTTGGGTCAAGTCAAGAGATAGCCAATGCTCTCAGTGTAGTGCTCTATAGTGACCAATTCACCTAAGCTATGTAATTCTATGCCCATCCTAGGTAACAAGAGGTCAGGCAATCTGATCAAGAGCTCCTCAAGAATCTTTAAGATCTCGCAGCTGCCACCAATCATCCTATGGCTAGAAGGCTCGGTTCTGCTCATCATGCATTCCCATCATCTAGGGCCACCTCAGTACAAGAGGCTCTCAAGTAGTAGGTCAGTTCTAGTTCCCCCCCCAGATTGGGATAAGCTAGTTTTGGAGCAGGCCAGGTCTCAAGAAGTAGTGGCCAGGCAAGAGTTAGTGTAGAATAGTTGGTTGTGGATCAATTAGTTCTACCAGGGCAGTCGAGCTTTCAGTAAGTGTTTCAACCGGGTTATTAGCAGTTTGCAGCAATAGTAAGGCTACGAGGGGCATCTTAAGGTTTCACCCTTACTGCACAAGGGTTTCCAAAGTCTGGGGCTATTCTGAGCTTCCGAGCTTCCAAGCTCTGTCTTTCGGTTAAGGCGATCAATGCACCAGTGGTACAATATCCAATTCAATTCTTGGCTCAACCGGGTTCAGCCCTTCCTCCCAAGGGTCCTTCATACCCCCAAGGTCCTTATAAACAGTACGGCTTCCAGGCTAGGCCAGAGGGGGGTTATTCGACTTCCCAAACTAGTATAGAAGATTTATGGTAACAGTTCCTGTCAACTCACGCTGCTCAGCATCCAAGCTTCTAGCCCGCCAGTTATTCAGCGCCCCACGGGAGCACCCAGTGATGATTGGCTCCCGGAGAACTTCTCAATGTCGGAGTTAGTAAAGTTCAATGGGGAAGAAGAACCCTAGGCCCACCTGACTAATTACTAGAAAGTAATGCAAGCTCATCGAGTCAGCAACAAGATGCTGGCCAAAATGTTTATAGTTACGTTGGCAGCTTCAGCCAATCAGTGGTATAACAATTTGCCCGTCGAGGTGTCTCATAACTGGGAGTGACTCTCTGCAACTCTGGTAGAGCAGTACGGCTTCAACTCCCAGATGAAAACTAAAATGCAAAACTTGGAGGCGATGAGGTAAAAGCCTGGGTAGATGTTCAAGCCGTATAATAGTCGATGGATGGCCACCCAAGTATTGTTAAAAGATCGTCTCAATCTATCGAAGATGATCATAAAGTAACCGAGGCTCTACCCCGCATATAGATAAAGGTTGGGGATGGATACCTTTTCCTCCTACAATGAAGTATTCGAGAAGGCTAAAAGAATGGAGTGGATAGAGTCCCTTGAGATGCCCATGGTGCAGCCCATCATGGTTTAGGAAGAATGACTCAGGATCATCAACCTCCAACCCCTCACGATTAAGGGTAAGCAAGTTGCAGTACAGTTGGTGCAGTCTGAGCCGGTTGCGGTTGTGAGATTATTAAAGGAAGAATACCATGGGATTTCATCGTATGAAGCCAATCTCAGGTTTCTCTTCACTAAGCTGCGGGAGTTAAAGCAGCTAGACAACCTGAAGACCTGGTCGCCACCCAATCAGGAAGACAAGTGAAACTTCTGCATTACCATGTTGTGGTAGGCTACTGTTTGAATAATTGCAAAAACCTTTTGAATGCCATCCAAAAGCTGGTTAAGGATGGAGTGGTGGCAGAGCCGAGGTTGAAATCGAGCACTAAGACCAACCCACCCCCGCAATTTGATGGAGCGGTGAGGATGATCAATTCTAGGTTGGAAGAGAAGCAGGTTTTAAGATGTATCGGAGAAGAGACTGGGGAGTTTGTGATGGTCATAGGCGTTGGGATCGATGAGAGGCATGTTTTGGCAGCCCTAGAGGAGAAGGTTAAGGATCCAGATTTTAATCTGTGCGGGATTCCCGTGTTTAATGGAAAGGACTCACCATCCTTTCATCTTCTAAAGTTTGAACCCTTGATGAGGGCGAAAGGTTTCTCTAATGACTTGATGGCTAAGCTGTTCCCCAATTCTTTATCGGGGATAACTGCAGAGTGGTACGCCTTCCCACCTAAGTTGGTGAAAGATGATTGGGAGAGGATTTCTAGTGCTTTCAGGGAGCATGTCTTAGTACGGGTCGCTCTCACATGGCCATATTTAGCAAGTTACCACTCCAAAAATGTTAGCTCAGTAAAAAGCATTATAATCACAGATTCAGTGATTATACACAATCTTGTTAACCCCGAAATCACTCTTAAAGTTAACTCAAAAGCATATAACTTGATTAATATGAAAGACTCAACACGAAATACACAATATGACACATAGACATATCATAAACTTCGAAATAGAAAGTATAAGTAGAAAACAAAGCAAAGTTGTAAGGTATGCAAGTGAAAGATAAAGTTGATCAAATCGTATCCACTCTTTAATTGGAGTCGTCAATTCTCGCAATTCCTGTATCTACTTTGAATTCGGTCTCGGCTCGTACAGAACCTCCGTTAGGATGCTATTCTTTGTGAATATTGAATAAATGAATATTGAAGAACGGAAACTTTTTATTGATAAGTGATTTGCAATTACACTTATACAACAATCACTCGAACATGTACAGAAATCTAGTGATCGAAATAAGGTTTGAGTCACTTATACATTTTCTCGCTAACTTAGAACGAAGAGAAATCTACACGATTTTCTCTCTAGAACTATGTATGCACGTATACACCTTATACCATATACCATATACCACATACCATGCCCATCCTTCCGAAATTATGGAGATTGAAGCCCTATTTATAGAGTACGAAGGGTTGCATCTGTTCAAATGAAGGGTCGTGTCCATTGGTGAAGAGTTTTACCGCTTCATTGTGATTGGTTGAATTGGTTTGATCTCATCTACAATGGAAAGGCACCTTTTCATGATTGGTTGACTTTCAAAAGGTGTCTTTTCGTCTGACAGTTGATGGAGGTTGATCGTTCTTATCAGGCGGTTGAAAGAAGAGAAGAGTTGACTAAAAATCGTCAAGGTCGCGACAACGAATGTATGTCGCGACCGTGAATACTTGGTTGGTAACTTTCTGTTGTGAAGGTTAACAAGTCGCGACCGCGATATATGTGTCACGATCGTGACATGTCTTTTTCACATGATTCCTTTTTGCGATTTCTACAGATCTTTGACATCTTCGATTCTTTGCCAATTCCTTAAGTTCCACGTATCTATTTGCACATTTTTCACTTTTTTTGCATAGATTTCCAACTTTAATCATTTTACTTCCAAGATTTATCCAGTTCCTGCATTTGCATAAAAAACAACTACATACCACGTGAAATCTTTTATATGAAGTATAAAATGACTTAAACCATAGTGTTTAATAATTGAAAATATCATGATTTTAAGTGTAAATATACAGTTGTCATCAATCGACCTCCACATCTTCTCTCTTTGAATCCTTTTTCTTTTCTTTTCTTTTTGCTCCGCCTCCTCTTCCATCCATGGTGTGGAATGCGCTCGGTGAGATCTGGAATGCCTCCAACAACGATTCATATACTTCGATCTGCCGCATCTCCTCTACTCGTCGACGCTGCTCCTCTAGTCATTGCTCTTCTTCTTGCAATTTCATCTTTGTTCTTCATTTTCTTCAGCATATGTTGTGTTCCATTGAAATTCGCATGATTTTATCGCAGAGAAGAAGATGAGTAGAGGAATTAGTTCTTTTGATCACTCTATTCGGTATTCTAACATTATGCATTCCAACATAATTTCAATATGTAAAGTGTTTTATTACGTATCTAATAAATTTTTTACAAATTTTGAGATGAAATGCATTGTATTAAATAAAACAATCTACTATAATCTTACTAGAATTTCGTAAAAGACAAAAACAATTTACTAGATTTAATACATTCCAACACATTTCTAATATATTTTGAACATATTTTTAAAAGAATTCTAATATATTTTCAAATAGATTTTAACATAATTCTAATAGATATCAAACATAAAAAAAACGATTTTGTAAATAAATTTCAGTGAACTGTAATTTTATAAAATTATTATGTTTTTGAAAATATTCATGTAAACAAACAATTATATAACGTTCCCTTTAAAGTTTGGGCTACACATTTTTGGATTTCGATTAATGAAACCCATTCAAAACCCGACACACGAAGAGGTTTACTAGTAACTACGGTGCGTTTTCGATAGTTGTCATTGAGGCCGTTATGTGTGGGACCTAGTAATGTTAACTTTTATTCTAAATCTTTCCATAAAAGAGTTCCCAATCGATTTCCAAAATCAGAAGCGACCCACAGGTTTGCCCTCCATAAATATAAATCCATTCGCCGGCGGGGATGACGTCATCACTTCCGGCGAACCGTGCCTCTCCAGATCTCCCTGATTCATTTCCTTCTACGTCACCATCTCCCACACTTTACGGCGAGGATATGATGGCTGATAATTTGCTGCTCTCCGGTTCTTCTAGATACGACAGAGGCAGAGTTTCATGCGAAAATCAACCGCGTCGTCGTACCGCTCCAGGCGCGAAGCCGGCTCTGCTTCAGAAACAGCAGTCCTTTGGCCGAGATTTCGGCCACGCTGCCAGCGAAACCTACTTGCTCACTCGCCTCACCATCACGCTTCTACGATATCTCGGGTACCATTTTGTTTTCGAATATAGTGATAACGGTTTTTCATTCTTTTTGGAGCTTTTCCTTGGAAATTCACCGTGAGTATTTCGCCATTTTAGAGTATTCAGATAGAATCTCAAATCAAATGATTGATGCGATAATGGAAGTAAAGACAAATGAAATGACGGTGAAAGTTTTTTAATCTGCTTAGAGTTTCTGAAGTGGTGTAGCCTAATTAAGCCCTAACAGATTGTTAATCGGATTTTTTTCTTTCTTTTTTTAAAATTTTGTCTAAACAAAATAAATTTAAATACTAATGATGTACTGGTTTTAAGTTCGATTTTTTTATTACTTTCTCTGATTTGATTGTTTCGAACTTCAATCTTTGAATCTTAATGGAATCATTTTTAGAAAACTTGATTTTAATTTTTATTTCCTATAATGAAAAGCTAGCCGGAACAGTAATGCAATAGTCGGCCTGCAAGAAAGCTGATTCATTAGGGAGTGAACCGTGTTTTCTCGGGGAATGTATCTATAATACATTGTCCCATGTCGGACACATATATTCTCCGGACATGCGTCGGACACTCCATATTCCAAACACACATACCATGTAGGATTTGCTTTTAGGGACACGTCCCTGACACTTAAAACACTGGACGGTGTCGTTTTATGGGTCTAAGACTCGAAGTCCATCATCAGTGGTGAAAATTATTTAACATTAACTTTTAAAATGATTTTAATTCCGAGTCATTTTCAAATGTATATATTTCTGAATATTTTGTATAATAGATCAGGGAATTGATATAATATAACAACTAATTTATTTATTTTTTATATTATAACTTAATAAATATATACTAAGATGGTTAATACGTATACAAATTAATAATTTTTTATATATACAATATATTTATTTATATTTTTTTAGTCGTCGTGTCCCAGCGTGTCCACATGTTTATTTTTTCATTATAATACATGGACACTCCAAACTCAGGAATGTCCCGTGCCGGACACGCGACACGCCTTGGAAATGCTTAGGACATGTGTCCGACTCTCCAATTTTGAAAGGGACACGCCACATAGGATTTTATTCTTCGTCCTTTTTTCAAACACTTCTCAAACACTTACAAGACACCTATGAAACCAATATCGTTTACCTTTGAAACTCAAATTTGTAAAAAGCTTATTCCTCTGCCTTTGAAAATGCCTCACCAAATTTGTGAAAGTAGAGCATATGAAGGCTGTAATGGAAAAAAAAAGTAGATCTTTTATTGAAAGTTTAGATGTAGTAATGAAGGCAACAGATGCCGCAAGAAAAATGGTTTTAGAGTTTTAATTAGGAATATGAGGATTATCAGAAATTAGTTTCTAAGCCCTCTAATCACATCAAATAAACAATTTACTCTTCTCAAATTTATTTATGTTATTTATGTTTAGATGTTTTTATATATATATATGTATATATATATACATACAATCTTTTTAATCGTCGTGTCCTGACCATGTCCAAATGCATATTTTTTTCAAAATTGCCATGCCCGTTTCATGTCGGACACTTGGGGCGTGTCCGTGCTAGCAAGTTTTTTCAAAATTGACGTGTCTGCATCCGTGTTGTGTCGGACAATCAGGGTGTGTCCGTGCAACCTAGGAATCTATCATGTCTCTGTCTGTAACCGGTTTTATTTGAATTTAGTTTCTTCTTTTATTTATTTCATTTTTCTGATTCATATTGTTTTCTTCAGCTTCTGTTAGGATAGTAGGAAATAGAAGCTTGGTTTAGCTTTCTTGAGTCTCATTAATTTAATTTGAACAGATAGGTGGCATTAAGTGACAGTATTATTCACATAATTGACAGGAATCTGAATATACATTTAGTGTATAGAAGCAGCCTGCAGCGATAGTACAATAGTGGTCAAGATTTTGTCATTTACCTGGTGCGATAATTTAGGCCCTCGGGATGTGTGAAAGATGATTGCATCAACAGCTACACTTGACAAACTTTTCTGTGAGACATGGATATGAATGATCCCGAGTGATGTAAAATTTATGCTTACTTGTTGTTGTCCTTCAGCCACCTTTTGGTCATAGCTCGTAAAATTTGTACCTGGATCATGTTTTCTTTGGTTAATAGTTGGTTAGTACAGTGTATTTTGGGAAGTACCTTTTACCTCTTTTCTAAGTTTATGTCACTTGAATGCAGCTTCATATACATTACTTGACCATGTACTCTTCTAACATTTAGTTTTATTCAGGGTAGGCTACCGGTGGATCACTAGACTAGCTGGCCTTGCGCTCTATGCTACTTTTCTTATGCCAGGATTCCTTCAAGGTGAGTTTACTCTTTCCATGAATTCGTTATGTGGTTCCAATACATGTTTATATAGGTGTTTAGCTTTGAAGTTGGTAAAATGCATATTGAAACTAATTTTATATAGACAATAGCTTGACAAAGCTTCCACCATTGTCTACTCATAACATATTTTTAAAACCCTCTGTTATGGAAAGCCTTCAAGCACAGGGTCTTGTCAAATCTTTTAAATTGCCTGCTTCATATAGTTTGTTGATTGTCACCAATTTCAACTATTGAAGCTTTGTCAAGTAGCTCTCCTATAGTTCCGTGGGTTACTTTATTACTGGGTTCTTGGTCATGATATTGCTTTGATTCAACAGATTCTCAAGAACGAAATAGTAGATGTGCTCATTCATTTTTGCTGTTTTTCTTCATACTATCTTAGATGAAAAATCAGAAACTGAGGATGCAAATCCTTTTCTCTAGGAAAGGAATTGCTATCATAGTTCAGATGGATTTGTTTGCTTCACTTTTTCTAACCACTAGGAAACTTTTAAAACTATGCTTCCCTGCTTTTCTCACATTTTTCATGTTTCTTATGTACCCAAAAGAGGCTTCAATCTGTGAATATCTTGGTCCTATATCTTGAACTTCCCTCGGTAACAATGATTCCGCCTTCTCCACTAGCACCATTTGCACACAACGCTGACACACACAAAACTAATTTAGTGTCTTCTGACACTCTTGCTACTCTTGCCTTTAGACGTTCTTGTCATTTCTATTTTCACGTGGTATTCGATGCTACATCTCAATATATATTGTATATTATACCTTCGATGGAAAGCTTAATGTGGTATGAAAAGTTATGAAACCAGTAAGTATAATGTATTGGAAAATTTATGAGTTTTACCTTCTAATGTCTGCAGTTGCCTATTATTATTTCTTTTCAAGCCAGGTGAAGCGTAGCATTATATATGGAGATCAACCGAGAAATAGGTAATGAACATGTGATAAAGTTTCTTATTTCTTTCTCAGTTTCTATTTGGTGGAATTCTTTCTTCATTACTTTAATCCTAGAATTGATTTTTTCAGTGTTGATGGTATTGATTGTATAGGTTGGATCTATATCTACCAGAAAATAGGGATGGGAAAAAGCCAGTTGTTGCATTTGTAACTGGTGGTGCTTGGATTATTGGGTGAGTGCCTTCATTAGCGGCTCATGTTTCCTTGACTATTAACATGAATTTAGTGTGCGGGATCATTTTATGTCCTTCCAAGTTTCTCCACATTTAGTTTCATTAGTTTCCCCCGGCCATGAGCAACTGACTAAGAATGTAATCTTATTCATGAACCCCAAATGATGCCCATCAATTATTCTGAGCATGTCTACCTGATTGGTATCAGGAAAATTTCAGCAGAGTCTGTTCTTAAGTATAGGGTTTGTCATTACTTCTTTTTCCTTGTGAAATCTGCAACATGCTAAGAAAGTTGCCTGGTAATGGGTTTTGACATCCGATGGATATGGGTTTCTTTGTTATAATTCAACTGGAGAATGGGGAACTTTCATCATCTGTTGCCAATTGCCATTAGACCTAACAAAAACTACATTCCAGAAGACACAATTTTAGTATGGCGAAGGAGCTATCTGGGTATCTCAACTTGTGGAAATTGTCTGAGTGGACTTGTTTAATCATAAGTTTATAGAATGTGATCTATATTATAATACAAACAGTAAATATATGTTTTTGCATGGTACATATCCTGTTTTTGCTTTGTTTAAGTTTCTCTAGTTTCTTGCTGATATAGGTATAAAGCATGGGGTTCTCTTCTAGGAAAACAGTTGGCTGAAAGAGATATCATTGTTGCATGCATTGATTACAGGTACGTGGTGTTGGCACATTTTTTTTATATATTCATTGGATAAAGAAAGAAAATATGTTCCTTAATTTAAAAGTCAATCCACTCTATTGTCTATATAAGTGCTGATTGATGAAGCAAACATCTGAACTGCTTCCGTTCTCATGATCAGTTTGTTAGTTTATGTTAAGCCAAAGTTTAACTATGATTCTTTCCCTTGAAGCTTCTATTTGATATATGATATTTAAATGTATTTGGCATTATAACTTTCCTTGTCATGTTTAATCATATTTAAGATGATGCAGAAATTTTCCCCAGGGAACCATTAGTGATATGGTAACAGATGCTTGTCAGGGGATTTCATTTATCTGCAACCACATTTCAGAATATGGAGGTGATCCTAATAGGTAACAATTTTAATTTCACAATATTCCATTAATGTACATGCATCTCTGCAATTGCTATTGTTTATTTTCCTAGGATTTACCTGATGGGACAATCAGCTGGTGCACATATATCTGCTTGTGCTCTAGTGGAGCAAGCATACAAAGAAGCTAAGGGAGTTGAGTGTCTCTCCTGGAGTGTCTCACAGATCAAAGCTTATTTCGGTTTATCAGGAGGGTATGGTTCGTGTCTTTATCGAAGTCAAATGTGTGTTCATGATAATTTGTTTTCAATTGTCTGCCTTGGTCTGAATTTTACGCACTTTTGAATTGGATTATAGGTACAATTTGCTTAAATTGGTTGACCACTTCAACAGTCGTGGCCTCTATCGCTCACTTTTCTTAAGGTAGAAAGACACCCAATAATATCTTCTGGTTACTAAATTTTTTATATTGTGAACTTCATTTACGGGGCCTGCAACTTTTTTCATGCAATGGTTCTAGCATAATGGAAGGTGAGGATTCCCTGCAACAATTTTCACCTGAAGTAAGAATAGAAGATCCAGGCTATAGAGATGCTGTGTCTCTGCTGCCACCCATCACTCTTTTCCATGGAACTGCTGATTCTTCGATACCATCTGTTGCAAGGTCTGAACCATTGCCCTTGTTTTCTGCATCATTCGATACCAAAATTATGACAAAGAGAAAAGATGTGCCAGTGAAGTACATAACATTTACTAAAATGCATTTTATATTGTTAAACTTTTCATATTTAATCCAACTACGTATTGAAGTGTGAAGATCAATCCACCTTATATTTGACTAATAGTAATGAAAACGACCGAACGGATTCTGGCTTCTCCTATTTATATTTACTTTACTAATTTGTGGATGTTGTACATTTTTCATTTTTGCAGTCAAACTTATGTAGAAACTCTTCAAAGGGTGGGAGCTCAGGCGGAGCTAATTTTGTTCAAGGGAAAAACTCATACCGATCTGTTTTTACAGGTGTGCTGATTTGCATACTTCATGTTGATTTTATAAAAATAAATATTGCTTCTTGAATGTACATTTGAATGGAGAACTCCCATAAAATCAGAAGTGTAAAAATATTTTATGGTGTTCATATATTTCCTTGCTTAAAACTTTCATTCCATTGCGCTGAATTGTAAAAACCGAAATGTTCAGGATCCATTAAGAGGCGGGGAAGATGAAATGTACGACCAGCTGGTTGCACTTATACATGCGGGTGATAATGAAGCACTATCAAAAGATGCAGCAGCACCCCTTAGAAGACGCCTTGTTCCTGAAGTGTTATTAAGACTGGCTCGTTGTATCAGCCCATTTTAGGACTGCCGTTTGTGATGAGCTAGCTGGTTACACTGCTTTTTTTTTTTTTTTTTGCTTATCTAATTACTGCACCCTTTTTAGCCATTGTTGCTGTGCTAAGCATATCGATTTTTTTAAAAAAATTGTGCAAATGATCTTATATTAAATATGAGAAAAACGTGTGAGTCTAGAATTAAGATTCAGTTTTGATCAATAGGCCAAGATGTTCGTGATTATTTGATTAATGTTTTATTGATAAGAAAAGGATTGTCTGATGTTAATTTATAAAAAAAGTTGGAGAGAGGGCGACTCTAATTATGAAAGGCATTTTTATTGATTGAATGATCTCATTCATAAATTTTGAAATTCACTCTAAATTTTTTTCAACATTAGATAATCCTTTCCTTATATTGATATGGATATTATTTGGTTAGGCCAAAACATTTTAAACGGTTTATTTCATTTCTCTCTTCATAATTAAAGTTGAGTTTATTCGGTTTATGACAATAGATGATTTGTTTTTTTACTAGATAGATGTAACCTAGATAGCACTGAAATAGATATGGATACAGAAATGGAAATGTTCATTGTGAAATGATCAACAGTTGCAAAAGTGTTGAAATGAAACGAAATGGTTTTATAGAAGGTTAGGAAAATTGAAAGGACATTTTCATAACAAACTATTGAATTAAAGCACGTGGCAACAGATCAGCGGAGTACATAGCTTCCAAGACATAGCTCTCTCCATTCAAATTTTGAATACGAAAGTCACGTGATTGCATGGTCAACTGGTAGAAGATTCTTGAAAGCCCTGGAAGAACTTTCCACACTTGCGGGGCGGCAGATTATGATAAAACGGTATTTGATAAACAGTGCGTGACAAGCACGCATTCGTTGACTAGATGACGATATGACGCCATTGCTTGAAAGAGCCATGTTCTTGAATGGCAAGCATAGAGAAAATCCTATTTAAGTTATACAAGATCATAGTTTAAATGACTCTTTTGCCTATTGGAGAAATCTGATCTATCAGGGGATCCTTCCCCAATACGATCAACCCACTCTTATCTTGATTAGGAGTCGTCCGCTTCTTATATAAATGGATCATCTCTACCATTAAAAGTACGCAATTCTTATTTTACCAAACTCTCTATCTCCTCTCTTATACTGTCGTTAACTTAAGTCTAATCACTCCAACCTTGTTTTATCTTATCGTCAACATCTTTTCTTTTTGAGGATTAGAGCGTGGAGATATTCTTTAATCTTTGACCAATTCAATTAGTAAAAATAGTATACAATTAGTTAATTTTGCGCTAACAATAGAACTTAAACCATATATGAACATCGTAAAAAAAAGTTGTATACACTTGAAACTCATTGATAGGGTCTTTTTATTTTTTTTTTTTTGTTACTTTTTAACTATATACTGGATGAATAACTTGAACTCAACTCTATTTTTATTTCATGTCAGCTTAGCTTGATGGTCCGTCACACTAACTATTGCCCATTCTTATTTGGCAAGCGCTGTATTTACCATAAGGTATCCGGGTTTGAACTTCGACTTCTCTTGTCTGTATTCCTCACTCTTACTGGTTGAGTAATAAATATTGTTTTTCATAAAAAAAAATTGGGAAAGGTAACGTATACTTTGTAATGATTAATTAGTTTAAAATAGTTTATTATATTTTATTTAAAGTTTACTTCCAACTTAAATATTTACTCGTTATATATAATATAGCAAATGGGAACAAAATATGCATTGTATCCGCAATTTTTTCTATGCAAGTATACCTTCTTTATTAGGGATGAAAACAAAGCCCCAAATCTCCGAATCCGATGGAAATTCGCTCCTATAAAGATGAGGATCCCCGATAAGAATTCTCCACTGGTAGGGAGTGGAGAATTTTTCGTACCCGAAATGTTAATAGATATGGAGATGGAGAATGCACTCTCCAATCCGATAAATCCCCGAAACCGACACCTATGTACCTCCACTGAAAAATCTTCAAATATGGACTTATTCCAAGTTTTTTTTTAATTTTATAAACTTTGCAACCCTAAAGGTTATGCACTTAAATGGAAGAGCAACGTAGAATTGAACCAATTGATTTTTATGTTTTTATCTATACTCTTATTTTGAATGTTGAATATTGCATCTCAAGTTTGATATTTATTTTTTTAGAATTTATTATGTAATGTGATAGACTTTTTAAATTATATATTAATACTTCAAATTTATTTAACATTAAACATTGAAACAGTTTGGTCAAATAATATTTTTAACTAATGATTCAAAGTTTTTATTGTATGAAACTTTAAAAATATTTACATATTTATTTTAATAGGGAAATGGAGAATACCCGATACTCGATGGAGAATCTCCAATAAAGAAATAGAAGAAAAATAATCTCCGAATATATGGATATGGAGAATATTTTTTCCTTGAAACCTTAATAAATATGGAAATGGGAAATGCATTACCCGCTCCATTAAGACCCGTTTTCATTCCTATTCTTTATATAAAACAATAAATACAACTTATATTAAACCGGAATTGAAATCTCGGTTGATATGTTCTTAAATTGTTTTTTAAAAACAAAGATAAAAATTAACGAGCACTGAATCTTGGATTCTACTTACTAAAAACGGAAAGCTACAAATGTAAAATAATTAAGGAAAAAACGATAATAGTATATCTCAATTTCAAGATTCTTAATGACATTAAATGCAGCACCTTATTAACATTGCCTACATATTGTCAAAATCGATACCCAGAATTAGTTTAAAGTTTAATTGAACTGAAAAAATAAAGCTAGGGCAAATTTTTAGTCTAATATGGCAGCAGAATGCAAGAAAAGAGGAAGGCCGAAGAATAATGAAGTAACGAAAGAGGCTCGAAAAGCCAACTTCTTGAAGAAAATCTTCAACGGTGATGAAGCTACTAAGACGTCAAGTTTTATGAAGCGAAAACCAACGCTGATGAAGAAAGCGAAGGAGCTTGAAACCCTTTGTGGGATCGAAGTTTGCATTGTTTGTTTCGATGCGAATGGCGACGTTGATTACTGGCCGAATAATGAGTGGGAAGTGAAGAAGAGGTGTGTTTCCTATTTGGGGTTAAACAAGAAGGAAAAGAAAGAGTTGGATTACTTCGGTCTCTTGGAGTCGAAGAAGAAGAAACTCAACAAAAAGAAAAGTAAGAAAGGTAAGACGAGTTGCGATTCGGCGATTCTGAATTTAGGAAAATGGGTTGATGGGTTAGAGGGTAACTCGCTGCGGAATTTCGTGAATGGATTAGAGAGTAAAATGAAGAGTTTGGAGGAGAAAATTGAGTTTTTAAAAATCAACAAGACAAAAACTGAAACCGAAGAAGATACCAAGTGTTTTAATGACAAGAAAAAAGATGATCTTGGAACAACAACAACAACAACAACAACAACATTGATTGATCAGACACAGATCAATTGTTGTTATGATTATCCAAACATGATGGTGAGTAAAGATGGCTTATGGATGATAAATGATAATCAGAACATGTCGTATGGGTATTTTCAGGAAGAAAATTATATGATGCCACAAGCTGGAGAGTTACAAAAACTCTTCGATTTCAGGTACTACGATGCTATCCCGATTTCCCAATCGCCATTCAATTTCACCACTGCTAATCACACCAATTACTCCCTATGAGTATATTTTTTACTATTGTTTAAATTCTGGCACTATTAGCCAAGTCAATTGGTTATATTCCAGTTATCTAATTTTTTTAATTTAGTTATGGCGATGGTTAATTGTATGAGAGGGTACCACCTCAATTTTGTCTGGGTAATATAATTAACTTTCTTTTTATTACTATTTTTTTGTTGAAGCTTCTCAAGTTTTTTATTATTTTAGTTTATATGTTATCTCAAACAAAAATTTAAAATTAATATTGTTAGCCCAGCCATTCACCCATCGTTACCGAAAAGCTACTCAATAATTTAAGAGTTCTGATCCCCCAATCCATCACCTAAAATTGTGGTTCGAAAATGGTATTTTTTGGCTAATTTTCTCGAAGTTTAAGGAAATTGGGATGAAAGTAATAAAATATTTTCCTTATTTTCTTACTTTCTGAAGCTACAAGGAAATAGAGACATAGTAAAATATTTCCTATTCGTAGAAAACAAGGAAAAAATTTTTCGTAGAGGTTATTTTTTCATTAAAGAGGCAAATATATTTTTCATTATTGTGATTGCTTTCTTTTATAATCACACCCAAACATGAAAAGAATATATACCATTTAGGTATAAAATATTTCAGTGTTTATATAAGTAAAATTATTTTTCTTTAAACGAACCAATCTAAAACTTAACTTAATTACTTTATTTTATGTAAAAATTATATTCTCGTATGTATATCTGCTGTCCAGTTATTCACATACACAATCTCATAGCGTGCGATTGCAATAAGTGAAATTTAAAAACAGTTAAAAAAGTAGAAAAACTGAATTTTACTAAATTAAAGTTTAATATTCAACATTTAATATTTTATAAAATTTATGACAAGTTAAGATTATTTTATTTGAAGTCATTTGCTTTTTATGGGCTCGTTTTTTGGGCGATTCAACTAATTTTTTGTTGCGTTGCTCACTCGGAATTTGAATTTGAGATTTGCACAAAAGTTATAGGGAAATATAGAAAAAATTTATATTTAGCATAAATAATTAATACTTTATCGGTCACTTGATTTAATTGTTAAAAAGTATGGTCAAGGTTTTAACTTTATATTTCTACCATCTTATAGTTATTTTGTAATTACCTAGTCGCATGTTCTAACTATCTTGTAGTTATTTCAAATATATGTAATTTTGTTATATTTTAATTATGATTTTATTATAATTTATTTATAGTAATTCTAATTGATGTAATCATGTTATATTTATATGTTTTTAGTTTTTAGTTTATTGTTAATATAACAAAATCATATTTTATAGTTATCTTGTAGCTATCTTATAATCAATTCAAGATGATGCAATTATAATATAATTTTGCTATATTTTACTTATAACATATCAACTTGATATAATTATATTATATTTATATGTGTTTAATTAAGTAAGTGTTTTAATTATGTGACAACTATAAAAGATCTATAAAAAATATGTATCAATAAAAAAAAGTTCAGAAAACGTATAGCATCATGGATTTTGTTATGGAGGGAAACATGAAGATGAAGAAAATATGTTAAAGTGACATATTGAAAAAATTAAATGATTTGAGAGATAAATCAATAATAAGAAAGTAAAAATGTAAATAAGAATAAATTTTGAGGATAAACTTATAAATGAATTATGAAAATCTTACTAATTACGTAAGATGTCCAAAGCTACAAACTTATTATATATAATTTTTATACTAAACTAAATGCAAAAATTACTTTCTTATATATAATACAAGGTGTAATACTGCTTTTAACTTGTAAAAAAATGTGTGAGAGGATTGATATCAAAATTTCATGATTCGTTGAGATAAAAAAAAAACAGGAGATTTGGTAAGAGAAAGACAAGGCATAGAAGGAAAGTTACCAACGTGTTACAGTTTATGATATTGATGGTAAATCAAGAAGCTAATTTTTTCAGCAACATCCATATATTTTTAATATCATAAACCATCGTCTCGTCTTTTCATGAAAAGATAGTACGAGTCAGGGAGATTGAAATAGAAAACTTATTAACAAAAAACATCAGACATGAGAGAAGCTTAGGTTGTTAAAAACCCCCAGTCCAACTTGTTGACGCTTGTATTCTTTCTTCAACTCTTCCAAAACAGCCTCATAATCAGTCCGACATTAACTGATTATGATCCATACCTATATAATACATGTTAAGAAGACCACAGCAATTTATTTGTTCATAATGTTTCCACCCATTTCCCAAGAATGAACAAGTGCAGTTTCCTAGTTGTTAGGTTATGAAACAACAAAACAAAAAATTGATACAAGTCTATGTTTAATGCTAGCAGTCTTTGCAACAAGACTAACAATTTAGTATTGTCAATTTAGTAGCACAAATCCATTATCATTTCTTAAGAGTGCAGAGGGCTAAAATTTTTTAAATGAAATAATAAGGTAATGACCTTTTTCTACAAACTATAATGAGGAACTGGCTGTATTCACTTGAAAAGCACTACGACTGAAAAACACTATGATTATCATCTTGTTATTTTAATCAACAATTTATTGCGTCCCTCAAGGAGGCAAAACAGAAAAATGATCTGATTAACTTTATTCTATTCATGAGAACTACATATTTATAGACCATAATAACAATTCACAAGCTGGATAATTGTTGCATATCTATTATTGCCATTAAGTAACTCTAAATTCTTGGTTGCATAAAATAATTTGCAGAATCAGTTAACACTAATGGATAATCATTCAGAAGTCAATAGAGCAACATGCTCCACTTAGTTTATTCGATATCTTGACAAATCCACACTTTAATGGCTAGGTTATAAGAATTTCTATCATCTGCTTCTTTTCCTTTATTTAAAAAGAAATTGATTTGGGTTGTAACTATTTATCATGAATTTTATGGTGTATAAGATTTTTTTACGACATGATAAACACCAAATATTAAGCCTAAGTAGGAACTCCAGTTTTTGTTTACGAAAGTAGAGTCCAGAAATTCAACTGATTGTGTAACCTTAACTACTTCATGTATTGTGACATTTTTGGTTCGGTACTTACGCTGCTAAAACTTTAGAGATGAAACTAGGATACAATTAACTACACACCCACTCTAACAAGTATTATGAAATCACATTCTTACAAGAGACATTTGAATATAATGCAGAGTGGAATAATAAATCAATCAACTAAGCCGAGCGGAATAATACATGGATGAAAAGCATATGGACTCCACTCCATTCAGAATTTTAATTGGCAAATCAACCAACCATTACGGCAATAATTCACCATCACGATACATCTAATATATCTCCAGTCAATTATATTCCAACTATAAAAAAGAGTTGGTCGGAGGCAAAAAGTCACAACAATAAATTTATGTTCGATATTACTGCAATAGAATGTGCAAAGAGCCTCATTGAAGAATTCTGATCCCTAACAGTCAACAGAGCAATGCTACCGCCAATGACGTTGACATCAGAGAGGTGGCAAAGCTATTTATTTGTTTTGAGAGAACTCAACTTAAACATCAAGGCCAGTTTGAGTTTGTTTTCCCAAGCCCAAATGTTGTTTGTCAGGAGAAAGCATGTGAGAAGAGCTTTTTGGGAAAACAGCATTCGGGGTTTGGGAAAGCATTCCCAAAGGAGCTAAACTGGCCCTAAGTCTACCAGAGCATATAAAAATGGAACACTTTTAAGTTAAGCTTCGCCTAACTGGCCACTTAGTCTTCACTTCTGCACCCTTAAACTCTCTTTTCATGATCTAAAAACTTAATTTAAGATTCTTATTTCTCAAACAAGATTTATTTGCCTATTACTGAGCATGAGGGTGCCATGGTAGTCGTTAACGCAAAGCACTCTCAAAGCGTTAGGGTCTCGCTTTTACACAAGCTTGGGAAGAAAGAAAGCGCACTATTATAAATTCATCCAAAATATTATAGGTCTAGAAAATTTATAGAAGATAGCTACTTAAAACTAATAAATAATAAAAATATCACATGTGCGCTTTTTTTCAAAGTGCTCGCGCTTGGCGCACCCCAGCGCTTTGTGTTCAACCAAAGCGATAGGGTGCGCTTCGCTGCGCTTTAAGCACAATAGCGAGCGCTTTTGACAACTATGGAGGGTTGAAATTTGCAATAACATTAAATTGACAACAAGAGCAACTTTTGAACACCATCTATGCCTTCAGTTGTTGATCCTCATTCCCCCACCAACTTTAACCAATATATGCCAGTGGCGTTTCCAGAAAGTGATGGTTGCTATCTTGACCTTTAATTAGATCTATATCCCACAACTTTGTAAGATGATTTAACAAATATGTCCAATTTTACAAGAGCTAAGAAAAACGTTCACTCTTAGGACCTAATGCACCATATGAAAAGCCGTAACAAATGACATACATTTACTAATGATTCTGTAATCTATTAATGACAAGCAGAATAAACTAGTCAAGTATCTTAGTCTCAGAATCTAGATCACCAGATCATAAGAAACTTCCTGCAACAAGGATATGAACTTATCTAAACAGAAACCTTGCACTTAATGAACTAAAAGGGAAATTTCAATTGCCAACTCGTTAGTTTAAAATGGCCATTTTTACTCATTAATAAGTAATAACCAATTGAGTTGAGATGCTTATAGAATTTGACTATAGTACAGAATTAGTACATGTGGAAAAAAAAAACATCCTTACAGGATGACAAAGGAATGCTATGACCTAATATGACAGCATGATTAACATAGACAAATATATGGCAACATATAAAAAACAATTATAAAGAAACTGGAACAGGACCATATAAAAATGTCCGTGATAAAGGTATAAAACTTACAATTAGGCAGTCGTTTATTCTCTAAACTGATAACGACCCTTCCAAACAGCAGAAACGATTCTTCCAGAGGCACATTGAAGTGAAATGATCACATTTTATACGCGCCTTCATCTTCATTTTGTGTTTTAAAGCTACAAAATACAAGATATACTGTCATTTCAAGCTATATGCCATAGAATAAGAATCTATAAATCTATAATTCACATTGAATTTCAAAAACGACCATTTTAGCAATGAGAGAGGTTTCAGTTAGGGCTTAATGATGTTGATCATATCTTCTTCTTCTTTCTTCTTCACCTGGTTTTCTTTAGCTTGCTGTAGGTATCCCATTTCAGAATAGCAGATACTGTCGACTTCTCTCCTGGTGAATAGCTGAAGAATAAGAAGAAGAGAGAAGCTATTAGATTAGTGCTGCCATGGATTTCAATGTAGAGTACTGGATCCGGTTTCTGGCCCGAATTTGATCCTAGCTCCGTCAACATTGCAACCTCCTTTTTATAATTTGTTCTTCCAAATGTATTTTGTTTTGACAAAATTGTCCATACATTCTAATTTGTCCTAATACCTTCATTTCAAAATATTGTCATTTAAAACTTATTTATTTCTTGATTTCATTACTTTCTATTATGTTACTCTCTTAATTATGCAATGATAATTATTCTTCTACGTCTAATATTTGGGAGCATGTATTTCATTCGTGCATGACATTTGTTGTAAGTAACGTTTGTAAACTATATAATTAATTCTGATCTAACTCATTAACTCAATCTTAAATTTTACATCTTAAATCACATTAAAAGCAAAAAAAAAAAAAAAAAAAAAAAAAAAAACAAAAACTCACAAAGCTTGCACAATTTGGTTGATTGTGGCATGAGTTTTTCCCTCAAAAATTGTAGAAATTCTTTTTGATTTGATTCTTTCATTGGTTTGTTTCTCTATTTTGGTAAATAATCAATGGTTTGTGAATTATATGTCATGACTATCAAAATTTATCAACCTTAATTTTTCTGATCCATGGAACATCGAGTATTTTATTCATTAAAGTCACAGTTGTGCAACACTAGATCAATTATTTGCCCAAGTCCATGTAAATTTATTCACGTGTAGTTTTGTGTTTGGAGTACTAAAATTACTTTTATGGTGCATCTAGTAGTTTTTTTGATTGATTTTTCTTCACATGTAATTTTTCTTTGTTGTAAGTCGTAAATAATTGTTTGATTAATAATACCCTAGATATTGAAAGAAGGTTGAAACGAAAGAAGCAAGAAATACACAAGTTCTAGATGAAAATGTTTTGAAATGAAATATATGGAAAAAATAGAAATAGAAGGACAATTTTATCAAAACAAATTGTTGGACTTCAATATATGATATGAGAAAGAAAGTTTTGTTGTTTCTAACTTCAGAAGATTAAGAGAACTTTAGAGTCGCAAGGAACGACATTTCAGAAGAGAAGTTCTAAGATCCTTCAGACTTCAGAAGGTGCCCCACCTCAATAGATGGTGTAATGAGGAGATACTTAAGGACATTCATGTAATTCTTCATAAAAGTCATGGGAGTTGATATCATCAGATGCCGCATTAAATGCCACTGCACGCCAAAAGCTCTTTCTTGAGAAAAAGGACGAAATGGGTTGCAGTCCAAGGAACAGAAACATCTTTTCTCCTTGATAGTAGACAATCTTACAATGCGGGGACTAAGAATCTCCTTGACAGAGATAGAGCGGATTTTACCTGGACAAGCTATGTGTAAACAGGAAAATTAATGGCATATTTCAAGAGACAACGGGCAAATAGTTTGCTACAGTCCAAGCTCAACAGAAATCTCCTTACCATGTATAAAAGGATGATTTATCCCAGCATAAAAGGTTGGTGAAGTATTATCGATCATAAGAGCAATTAATCTATCACAAAAACTCTGCAAACACTTCATTTCTGAATCATTCAAGTAAAGACAAATTCTAACCTGTTTGTAATTGAGTTTTCACTGAAACATAATTCAGAAACTTTCTTATTTCATTCATAACAAAATTGTAATCACTAACTTAGAAGCTAAGTTAGTGTGAGGGAGCTTGGAAACTAAAAGAGGAAGGTACTCTATGTAGTGAGAAGCTCTGAGCCTTAGATACAGGAAGGAAGGTACTTCTGTATAGGTAACACTCTAATGTGATGTGGTTGTTGGATGGTACTTCAACCATCACTTTAGTGGTTTGTTTCTTCACCCAAAGAAGAATCAATAGTGTTGGACAAAGTCTCAAAGGACTGGATTAGGTAGAGGTTGAACGAGGATACAAATCTAAGTTTGCAATTTCTTCTCTCTTTTATATCAACTATCATTGCATTCATATTCCAGCTAGTTAAAATTAATTAAATTCACTAGCTACAACACTACTTTGTCTTAGATAAGGGTCTTCGAGTTAAAACTAAGAGTTAGTTGTTTACTTAGAAGAAGCTCTAGAGGAAACTTTTGCATGACCTCCGAGCTGTTTAAAGAACTCGAAAAAGAGTCATTCACCCCTCTCTGACCTATTTATCACCCTACTAGGTCCTACAATTGATATTAAAGCAAGACTCGTTCAGAAGATTTAATTAATCTTGAGTAATAACAGTATGAAGCATCTCGTTGGCAACCAGACCATACAGATCCTCCCAGAAGGATTATCTATGTCTAGACTTCCTCTATTCTTTGGATAGAATTACACAATCTGGAAGAATAGAATGAAAAATTTTATCTAATCTCAAGATATGTATGCTTGGCTTGCAATAGAAAATGGACCATGCATACCTACGTTTACAGAGGATGGAATAACGACCCTTAAACCTGAGAGTGCATATAATGATGCTGATATGAAGAAATTGCAAAGTAACGCATGCTATTAACTTTCTTCATTATTCCTTAGATGCTGCACAATATAATAAAATATCAGGTTGTGAAAGCGTGAAGGAAATTTGGAAAAAGCTTAAAGTGACGTATGAGGAACCGACAAAGTGAAGGAATCAAAGATAAATCAAAATCTTCAATATTAAAAGCTGTTCGAGATGGAAGAAAATGAATCCATATCCAGCATGATCTCCATATTCACCAACATCATTAATGAACTCAAAAGGTTAGGAAAGATGTTCTAAACAAAGAACAAGTTAAGATTATGAGAAGTTTGACTAGGGACTGGCAGGAAAAGAAAATAGCAATAGAAGAGGCCCAAGACCTCTCTAACTATATGTATGATGAGTTAATATGATATCTAATAACTCATGAAATATCAATGCAAAACTTCCAGAAGAAAGAAAAGGCAAAAGCAGAATGCAAGAAAGCCATCATTCTCAAAGCTGAGACTGTTGCTGACAGTTCCTCAAAAGATGATGAAGAAATTCAGAAAATTCATGAAGAAGAACTCAAAGGTCCCTCAGAAGGAAAGTTTTCGCTAGAAGCTAGAATATCAGAAGAAGAATTTCACAAAGGCCAAATTCAAATTCTTTGAAGACAAACCCAGAGGAGAAAGCTCAAAGAACATTACTTGCTTTCAGTGTTATCAAGAAGGGAACGTCAAATCTAGCTACCCAAAGCTAAGGAAGGTTAAAGGCAAAAAAGCACTGGTGGCCACATGGAGTGACAACAAGAATGAAAACTATCCAAAATCATCTACTACTAGTGAAGACGAAACTTCTCAAATATGCTTCAAGGTCACAAATGATTTGACACCAATCATTGAGTCAGTTGATGACAACACAAAAAATGTCTTCATCAAATCAAGTCTCTCAAAACTAGTCCATGCCAAAATAAGGAGGTAAATTCAACTTTAAATTTCCTAATGAAACCATGTAAGTACTTATGCAAATCTACAAGATGGTGAAGAAAAACAAGAAGCACATGAAACTTCCTAAAGAAGATTTTGAAGACTTTTGTATTCATGATAGAGCCACAGATAACACAACAAATGCTATGTACAAAAGGCAAAGGGAACTAGAGGCTGATGTAGAAAAGCACAAAACGGAACTTGTACTAGTGAGGATCAATGTCGTAGAACTCAACAGAAGAGTGATGATGATAGAAGGATATTTGTTAGGAAAAGGAACTTTACATGACACAATCAACACTCAAAGGAAGGTGCAAGTTCAGAAGTCAAAGGCTACTTAGTAAGAGGATTAAGAGAAGGCTCTGCCTAAAAACAAGCCTCAACATCTAGTCAAAAAAATCCTCAAACACTCAACTACCATTATAAGGTTAACACACCCAAAGGAGAGAAATTAGTTAGAAGATAAATCAAAGAAAATTTCCCAATAAAAGAAGATTATTCCCTCAAAAGCAATAAATCCAGGAGCCTCTTAATATGTGCCCTGCTCCACAACCTCAACAATAGAAGGCATTCAACCTTTACTACAATTTTTATGGAAAGAAAAATCACACAGCTGTTGTGTGTATACACAAGAATGGATATTATGATATATATACCTGGCCTGATTTAGTATATGATGCACCCGAACCCAAGGAAAACTAGGTTCGAAGATTCTAACCATTTTCATTTGCAGATAAGTCTTAGGTCCACATAAGATCAACAACTTTGGTAAATTGATAGTGGATGCTCAAGACACATGATAGGAGATGAAGGATCATTCATTTCTCTTGAACGTAAAAGATATGAGAATGTGAGGTTTGGAGATAACAAGAAAGGAAATATCATTGGTAAAGGAACCATATGGTCTAAAATCAAAATAGATAGAGTCTCCTTAGTAGATAGCCTAAAATTTTATCCTTCTGAGTGTGGCTCAACTATGTGACCAAGGAAGAAAAGACATCTTTGACTGAGAAGGATGCTCCATCATTGACTGTAAGACAAATCAAACTATTCTTTATACACTTAGAATTAATAATATATTTATCATTAATATAAATGATAAATCAAGAAAAGATATTTGTTTAATGTCCAAAGAAGCCTAGCTATGGAGTAAAATATTGGGTTAAGCTAACATGAATATTTTGACCAAACTAGCCAAACAAAAACATGTTGAGAGTCTACCAAGTTTAAACTTGAAAAGGATCATCTGTGTAATGCATATCAATATGGAAAATAGTTCAAAAAGAGCTTTAAATCTAAAACTGATTTTTCTACAAAAAGAGTTCTTGAACTTATACATATAAATGTTTTTAGCCATGTTCAACCTATGACCATGGGTGAACACATGTATGTCATGGTAATAGTGGATGACTATTCCAAGTATACATGGATTGTCTTGCTCAGTAGCAAAGATGAAGCTTATGAGGGCTTCGCCAAATTGTGCAATAGAGTAGAAGTGGAATAAAACGTTTTACTTTTAAAAATCAAAAGTGGCAGAGAATTAAAAAATAAGCTATTTTCTAGATTCTGTGATGCCAGAGGTATTGAGCACAACTTCTCTACTCCTCATACTCTACAATAGAATGGAGTAGTTGAGAGAAAGAACGAAAGAACAAGACTATAGTTGAAATGGCTCGATCAATACTCGGTGTCAACAATTTACCAAAGTATTTTTGGGCTGAAGCAGTAAACACAACATGATACATTCTTAACAAAGTTAACATTAGAGCTTTAATTGATAAAACACCCTATGAGCTCTGGAAAGGAAGGAAACCTAATATTGGGCCCTTTAAGGCTTTTAAGTGTAAATGTTTTATGCTTAAAAATAAAGAAAAAATAGGAAAATTCGATTCTAAATCTGACAAGTCTATCTTTCTTGGCTACTCAACACATAGTAAAGTATACAAAGTCTTTGTCAAAAGAATAACATCTCTTGAAGAATCAGTACATGTAGGTTTCAATAAAACTAACCATGCGGGTAAGAGAAGTGGTTTAGAGGATTGTAGAGAACATATCTCACATAAATTATCCTTAGACCAAGAACAGGGGGGAGTTTTCAACAAAATACAAGCCTTTTGAGCTGAACTTTTCAACTAGAGCTCAAGGAGATCCATCAGCCTCAACAAAAGAAGATCCAGCTCATAATAACCTCCCAAAAGAGATAAGAACTAAGAAGGATCATCCAAAAAAACTTATTCCTGATGCAGCTCAGAATCTTGTACTCACTAGAGGACAACTCAACAGAATGACAAGTCATCCAGCTTTTGTATCAATTGCTGAACCTAAGAAGTTTAAAGATGTTGAACATGATGAGAGTTGGCTGATGTCCATACAAGAAGAACTAGATCCATTTACCAAGAATAATGTCTAGGATATAGTTTCAGCACCAAAGAATAAATCCATCATTGGAACTAAATGGGTCTTCAGAAACAAACTTGATGAAGATGGCAATGTGGTGTGAAACAAGGCAAGGCTTTTTTCTCAATGGTATAATCAACATGAAGGAATTGATTATGATAAAACATTTTCTCCTATGGCTAGACTTGTTGAACCTTAAACTGCTTCTTTACAATAGTAGAGGGGGGGGGGTGAATGTAGTTCTTTTTTACTTTTTAAGCTTATAAAAATGTTTTAACAAAGTTTAGTTTTTAGATAAGTGGTGAGTTAAGCGATGTTGAACGAGATCTAAAAACATATAAAATGCTCAGCTTTGCTGACATAGTTTATCTTCAATCGCGTTCTAAGTTCTCAACTCAGCTTAGATTGGTTTTCCAAGTAAAAATGATAGAATAGAAAGAATGATGAATGAGATATGAATGTGATAAAACCGAGAGCTAAAGTTAGAACTTCAACACCTGATTTTATCCTGGTTCAGCCCCTAGCCTACCTCTAGTCCCTGAATACCTTCTCCGAGTTTTAATCCACTAGTGTTCATTCCTTACTTAGGCAGAGTAGCCTTTACAACAAGTAAAAACTTTTACAGAAAGTACCTTTCTTTCTAACTACCTCTCAACTCAGTTTAGGTACCCTTCCTAAATTGACACTTAAATTTATGAAAAGATTGGAAACTGAATTCAACTTATAAAATGTTGAATCCTTTACAGTGTTAAATCTATGAGTGATATTCTTTATATTACAAACAGATTGAAACAATGGTTGTTTGTTAATTCCTTAAATTGAAATTTCTTGAAGCTAGGAGTATTTAAATAGAGTTTCAGCTCTTAAAGAAATTTGAGGTGATTCACCAAGTTTGAACGTCTGCTTCAGTCTTCTGTTTATAGTTGAAGCTCTGCGAAGTAGCCATTGCAGACTTCTCATCTTGATAGATCTTCAATTTCTCTTCTCTTCAAATCTTTTGAATCTTCCCGTTGGAGATAAATTCCAAGATGCTAAGAGATAGAGATTTCAAACATTAAGGCGCGATAGAATTCCATTGTTAAAAAATCATTTTTCTTCAAACAATTCATTCTGATAGAGAGGCACGTGAGATGAAACGTGGAATTCTATCATTAGTTGACTTTTTGATGTTTGCAGGGCGCATGGAGACGCTGAGAAATGGTATATGTCAGAGGATTCCTTTTATCTTGGACTTTAGTGAAGAATCTCCAACATTTTGTATTGACACCTTTTAAATGTGAGGATTACATGAATATCTTTTTTAATTTCAACGCTTTTTAACCTGAACAGTATCAAAGGTATATTCCGTTTCTCATGGAAGACGTTAGTAGGACATATGTCATTTGTTTCTCTAAGTGTCAACAACTTAGCTTTTAATTAATAAAAGCTAACTCAGCACAACTAAGTAGATATCTATTTAAACGATGTAGTACTCAGCACAGCCCAGCATTTCCTACTCTAAGCCATAACTTAATTAATTACTCAATAAACTAAGTTGTTTTTCCTTAAACAAACTCAAGTACACTTCATTAATTAAGAGTATATTTAGTACTCAATTAATTTCACTATCCTAGACAGTTTGTTATTTCTAAAACATTTAAGTACTGTGAAATACTATTAACTTGGGTTCAACAATCTCCCCCATTTTGGACAGATAGCAAACTAGGTAGTAGAAGAGATTAATTGAATAAGATAGTTAAAAGATATCAAAATACCTGGAAAGATGATGTAAGACACCCACATGTTGAGTGACTTTCCTTAGTTAGATTGAGCTCCCCCATACTGAATGAGTCTTCTACAAGCAGCTTAGCTCCCCCATACTTAGAGGATTTTTCTTCATTTTGGGACTTGGTCTTACTTCAGCTTTTCTTTAAGGTTGGTCTCTTTGTATGAGTTCCTACATCATATTATCAACTCACAGCAAAAACAAACATACATCATAATAATTTGAAGTTAAGAAGATCTTAACTTGGAAGGATAGAACTTGTAATTTTTCATTCATAAAAAACACTTAGCCAGTAGATAATTTATATTTTGAACTAAGGTTACAAGCTAATACCTATTACAAGAACTATCTACTACTAGGTACAAGGTTTATTATTGGTTCTTGGAAGAGGAGGATCCAATTTTATCTTGGTTCGATGATGGCTTTGGCTGCTGCTGTTGAGGTTGTTGTTGATGCGGAGGAGGTGGATACGGTTACCTTGGTAGAGATCCCTTATTAAGATTAGTAGTCCTAAGAGCATCTTCACCTACCTTCTCCCCCATTGATATCTTTCCCTTCACTATTTTTTCCAAGCAAACATTAAAAGAGTCTAAGGCGGCTTAGAAGTCTTACTGCTTGCTAATTATCTACGGGGATATCTCTTGCTCTAGTATCTCCTTTCCTTTGGATATTAGGAAGTCTTGATCGTTGAGCTCATTGAGAAGAAGTTGGTGACATCTGGATAGGTGAGCTATTTGGTCGAATCCTTGGCATGCGAACTGTTGAAAGCACTACAGTAGGGCTCTAAAATTTGTTGCAGAGAGTGTGATCTTCAGTTTAGCCTTCATGTCAAGGATTTTAGGCCCGATTGATTATACACCGAGTTGTGTAATCAATATCCTTAGCATTAAGGTCTCCAGTTGTGACTAGCTTCCCGACATTCCTACACAGGTCTTCCACCTTGGTCTTGATGACATTTAGTTTAGAGTGAATGGTCATACCAGTTTCCGGATAGAGTGATTTAGTAGGAGGAAGGCTTGGAGTTGGCATCTCAGGAAATTTTTTTCCCATTGCATCCAGTAGAAATTTTTGAAACTTAGAGATTTTGGCATTTGTGTTGTCATTGACTTCTTTGTAGACAGTTTTTATCTTTGAAGTGAGAGAGTCTATGTTCAGCACAGGCTTCTTATCCACTTTTGTTGAGATCTCATTAACATTCTTGAGCACTTAATCTAGCTAGCCATCATGATTCATCAAAAATTTGGACATGGTCTCCAAAACTTTCGCCATGCTGTGACCTATGTCTGTTGTAGTTTCCACTTCCTTGAGCACATTTTCTATTTTCTTGATTGATGCTCCTCTTGACTTTGGCTTGCTCTTCACCGACTTTGTGGAGCTGTGTAACTTGAGTTTCCATGGTGGAACTCAAGGGACTCAGTTTCTCAGTAGCAGCGTCTACACTACCCTTTATCTTTCCTACGACTACGTTAGCAAGGGTAATAGATGTGGGGATAGAAGTAATCACTACCCCAAGCTGCGCTGTAGACTTCGTCAATCCGGCTTAGATTATAGCCATCTTGTCAACCAAACTCTTAGGCGTTCTTTCGCCAAGTGATTTGAAATCATAAACAAACTACCTTGAATCTTCTCAAAATCCTCAAAGTAGAGAGACTCAGTAGGCAAGCTTGAATGCTCTTCGAACTCAGGTAGCTTAGCCTTGGGTTTAGAAGACAAGCCTGTCAATTCATGAGTTAGTAGCAAATTACTTACTACTCCATCTAACTCAGCTTCAGGTTTGATAAATGGGAATTTCTTCCTTGCCAAATCTCTTATCTAAGCTAAGATGGACGCATAAACCATGTCCTCTTGGACTGGCTTGCTGGTGGGTTCAAGTACTATAAAATTTGCCTCAACACTTGGACCACTTGCTTTTCCTTGCTGAGTGGAGTTGCCAGCATTAGAAACTTCACTAACCAAAGAGATTAGAGGGTTTGAGGATAGGTTTGAAGAAGGGGTAGGTTTAGGAGTTTGTACATTTGAAGAAGGGGGATGATTTTTGTTTTCACAGGGGAAGGTATAATTTGTGTTTGTGTTTGGGGAAGAGAATAAGGAGAAGTTTGCATTTGGGTATTATTTGGAGAGGTATGAGGAGAAAAAGAATCTTAACTTTTAGTGGGAGAGGAGGCAATATTCATAAGAAAAGATTGGTTATTTATTAGAGAAGAGGGTATGATAACAGGATAATTTAGTGTGTTAGAAGGAGGAGGATTTATAGAAGAAGGTTTATTAGTTTCTACAGTAGTAGGAACTGAGGTATTTACAGGAGATTTGGGTTGAGGATTTATAGAAGAAAGGGGGTAGGAATTTTAGGTACCTCTTGGTTAGCTATTTGACCTAAGGATGGGTCAGCTTGAGGTATCTTAAATTGAGTAGGAATGTCCTCACTTCGAGTGAAAGTAGGTGATAAGTGTAAAATTGCACTTATTATCATAATATTTTCAATTATAAAGCAATATGGTTTAGAGTCATTTTATACTTCATATAAAAGATTTCACGTGGTATGTAGTTGTTTTTGATGTAAGTGCAAAAACTAGGTGAATCTTGGGAGTGAAATGATCAAAGATGGAATTCTATGAAAAAAGAGTGAAAAAGGTGCAAAAAGATGCGTGGAACATAAGGAATTGGCTCAGGATTGAAGCTGTCAAAGATTGATAAAGTTGCAAAGAAGAAACATGAAGAAAAACACATTTCACGATTGTGACACCCATTCGCGGTCACGACTTATCACTCTTCACAAGCAGAAAGTTTCCAACCAATAGTCACGATCGCGACACATATATCACCCTCGTAATGGTTATTAGTAAACTCTTCTCAACTACCAACCACCGGATAAAAATGATCAACCGCCATCAACTGCCACCAACTGTCAAACGAAAAGACACCTTTTGGAAGTAAATCAATCATGAAAAAGGTGCCTTTCCATTGTAGATGAGGATGAAACTTTGCATCAAATCACATTGAAGTGATGCAACTCTTCGCCAATGGACACAACTCTTAGTTTAGATAGACGCAACCCTTTGCACTCTATTAAAAGGGTTCAAATCACACCAATTTTGTGGCATATGATAGAGTGAAAATATAGAGAGAATATGATACACATTAGAGAGTGAAAATTGTATAGATTTTGCTAGTTCAAAGTGTTAGTGAGAAAAATGTATAAGTGATTCGATTCTTATTTCGTTCACTAGATTTCTCCACAAATTCAAGCGATTGTTGTATGAGTGTAATTGCAAAGCACTTATCAATAAAAGTTTTCATTCTTCAACATTCATTTGTTTGATATTCACAAAGAATAACATCCTAGTGGAGGTTCTGTACGAGTCGAGACCGAATTCAAAGTAGACGCAGGAATTGCTGGAATTGACAACTCCCATTAAAGAGTGGATACGGTTTGATTAACTTTAGCTTTCACTTGCATACCTTACAACTTTACTTTGTTTTCTACTTATACTTTCTATTTCGAAATTTATGATATGTCTATGTGTCATAACGAGTATTTCATCTTGCGTCATTTATATTAATCAAATTATATGCTTTTGAGTTAACTTTAAGAGTGATTTTCGGGTTAACAAGAATGTGTATAATCACTGGATCTGTGATTATAACGCTGTTTAGTGAGCCAACATTTTTAGAGTGGTAACTTGCTAAATATGGCTATGTGAGAGTGACTCGTACTAAGCATAGAATTATTGTTATCCAGGTTTTTATAAGTGTCACAATTCGTTTACCCTAGATTTAGAAAAGTCATTTCATGTGTTGCTCTGCGGTGAATTATTGAATATTTGGGCATTTAGAGCCGTGTTTGTTGAAGTTATCTAGTGTATGAAATCTTCTTGACGATTTTGCATATTTTTCTCTACTATACTTGTTCTTAGGGAATATCTATATAGTTTATATCTTCTCTAATCTGTTCATGCATCTGTCTATTCATCAGTCTACCATCCAAACCTAACAAATTATCTTATTTTGTTTATTCCGTAACTCTAATTCCTTCCCTGTGGGATCGATATCTTTTAAAACTACATCGTAATTGTATGCTTGCAGTCATCATCTTTTTTCCATTTGATAAGAGGTATTGATAACTTTAATCTTGTTAGTAGAAAAGTGGGGAATAAGGTTTTTGGCACCGTTACCGAATATAAGCCTATTGGAACTAGTATAGTCAAAATCTTGCGATCAAGTTTTTGGCGCCGTTGTGGGGGGAAGGTAAGTGCGTCCTTAGAGATAAAAAATTTGGAGACTACGGTACATTTTTATTTTGCTTTTATTTTATATATCTGTTTGTTATTTTATTTTGTTTTGTGTTTAAAATGTTTGCTAACATGCATTGGGATAAGTTTTATGGTGATTACATGAATGATAACTTAATTAATATATGCGTAGATGAAATTTTTCATGTTACATCTCATGAAGAGTCAACATCTGAATCACTTGAAAATTTAGAATATTCCTTTGAAACCAAAAAATTAGCTAGAGAAGATGATACTATACCACCTTCTATAGATAAACAACCCTTAGTAGAGTTGAAGCAATTGCCTAGTCATTTGAAGTATGCATTTTAGGAGGCAACAATACTTTACCCATTATCATTTCTAGTAAGTTATCTCAATTGCAAGAAGAAGCATTATTGGAGAAAATAACGGGTAGAATAAGGAGTATTGGTTAGCAAATTTCCGATATCAGAGGAATTAGCCCTAATATAGTGATGCATTCTATTAATTTGGAAAATGATAGTAAACCTAAGATAGAAAGGCAAAGAAGATTAAATCTTCACATGAAGGAAGTTGTTAAAAAGGAGATTAATAAATTGCTAGATGCAGGAATTATCTATCCGATTTCAGATAGTGAATGGGCCAGTCATGTTTAATGTGTTCCGAAAAAGGGAGGTATCACAGTAGTTCAAAATGAAAAGGGTAACTTAGTTCCTACTAGGACAACAACTGGATGGAAAGTTTGCATATATTACAGAAAATTAAATGCAGCCACTAGGAAAGATCATTTCCCTTTACCATTTATAGATCAAATGTTAGAAAGGATATCAGGTCATGCATTTTACTATTTTCTTGATGGATTCTCTGGATATTTTCAAATTCATGTTAGGCTAGATGACCAAGACAAAACCACTTTTACATGTCCATTTGGTACATTTGCTTATAGAAGAATGCCTTTTGGGTTGTGCAATGCTCTAGCTACTTTTCAAAGGTGTGTTTTGTCTATGTTTAGTAAGTATGTGGAAAATATTATGGAAGTTTTCATGGATGATATTTCTGTTTATGGAGATTCTTTTGAAAAATGTCTAGAAAATTTGGATAAAGTACTTGCTAGATGTGAGGAAACTAATTTAGTATTAAATTGGGAGAAATGTCTTTTTATGGTTAATGAAGGTATAGTTTTAGGTCATAAGATAGATGAGAAGGGAATTCATGTGGATATAGCAAAAATCGAGATCATAGAGAAATTACCTCCTCACATAAATGTTAAGGGAATAAGATCATTTCTAGGCCATGCTGGATTTTATAGAAGATTTATTAAGGATTTTTCGGTTATAGCTAAACCTTTAACTACTTTATTAGTTAAAGATGTGAAATTCGATTTCTCTGGTGACTGTTTAAAAGCCTTCAACACTTTAAAACGAGTATTAGTTTTAGCACCCATAATTGTTAAACCAAATTGGTCTCTGTCATTTGAATTGATGTGTGATGTTAGTGATGTTGCTGTTGGTTGTGTATTAGGTCAAAGGTATGAAAAGAATTTGCATGCAATTTATTATGCGAGTCACACTTTGTCTTCTGCATAATGCAATTACCCCACCACTGAAAAAGAGATGTTAGCAATAGTATATGCATGTGATAAATTTAGATTATATTTGATTGGGTCTAAAGTAATAGTTTATACAAATCATGCTGCTTTGAGATATTTGTTTGCTAAGAAAGGTGCCGAACCTAGATTAATTAGGTGGATCCTTCTTTTGCAAGAATTTAACTTAGAAATAAGGGACAAAAAGGGAAGTGAGAATACTGTAGCTGATCACTTATCTCGTTTAGAAGATGATAAGGGACCAATAGGTAAAATTGGTGATATTAATGAACTCTTTCCAGATGAAAATCTTAAGTCTGTTAAGCATACTATTAGTACATGGTATGCCGACTTTGCAAATTATTTGGTTACACATACTTTACCCCCTGATTTAGATTCTAATGGTAAGAAGAAATTTCTTAAGGATATTAGGTCATTCATGTGGGATGACCCTTATTTGTTTAAGGTATGTGATGACGGTATTATTTGCAGATGTATAGATGATACTAACTTTTCTTCAGTTTTAAGTCATTGCCATGATATCATATATGGAGGACATTTAGGACCAGCAAAAGCTGCTGCAAAAGTTCTAGAGAGTGGGTTTTATTGGCCAACATTGCTCAAGGATGCTAAAGATTTTGTTCAGAATTGTGATAATTGTCAAAGAATAGGAACCATAAGTCGAAGAGATGAAATGCCATTGAAAAACATCTTAGAAGTGGAGCTTTTTGATGTTCAGGGTATAGATTTCATGGGACCATTTCCTACCTCTAATGGTAATAGTTACATTCTGGTTGCAGTTGATTATGTTTCAAAATGGGTTGAAGCTAGCGCATATAGTAAGAATGATGCTAGTGTAGTTGCTAAATTTCTTAAGCAATTATTTAGTAGATTTGGAGTTCCTAGGACCATGATTAGCGATGGATGTTCACATTTCATCAATAAGACTTTTGAAAGCTTGATGCATAAGTATGGAGTACATCATAAGGTTGCTACCCCATATCACCCTTAGACTCGTGGTCAAGTAGAAATTTCTAATCGAGAAATTAAGTGGATTCTCGAAAAGACTATCTCGAATTCTAAGAAGGATTGGTCTACTAAGTCAAATGATGCATTATGGGCTTATAGAATAGCTTTAAAACACCTAATGGTATGACACCCTATAAATTGGTTTACTGAAAGGCTTATCATTTACTGCTAGAATTAGAGCATAAGGCTTTATGGGCTTTGAAGAATTTGAATATGGATTTACACAAAGTCGATGAAAGAAGTTGGATTTAAATGCGTTAGAAGAACTACGTTTGTCATCATATGAAAATGAAAAGATCTATAAAGAGAAGATAAAACGATGGCACGATGCAAAACTACAGGATAAGAAGTTTAGCATTGGAGATAAAGTTCTGTTATATAATTCTAGACTTCGCTTTTTCCTTGGAAAACTCAAATCTTGTTAGAAGGTACCTTACGAAGTTATTCAGGTATTTGAAAATAGAGCATTGGAATTGAAAGCCCAAAATGGAGAAATATTTCGAGCCAATGTCCAACGATGCAAACCTTATCTCGAAAATAAATTTGAACGATAAGACATTGATGTTCAATTACTATCTTCACCATAAATGATTCCAAGTATAAAATAGTAAATATTTATTATTTTTATTTAACATGTTGTTTTTCTATGTTTTTATAGGACTAAGTCTAAAAATTGAAGAAATAGAAGAATTGAAGAAGGTCGTGACTGCGACTCTAGATCGCGCTCGTGACATTATGTAGTAAAACCTTCTATTTTTGGTGTGAAGAAAGTCACGATCGCGACAAACCTTCGCGATCGTGACATGGGAAGAATATAACCATTACAGATCACGATTTAACATGCGACAGATGGCTGAAACTGCCATTAACGGCTAGTTTGAAGGAAAAATGGATATATTGACTATTTTGGCAAATCAATGACCCGTTAGAACTCTATAAAAAGGTCTAGATGGAATCCATAGCCACCACAACTTTCTACAAAGCTTACAAAAATTCTGATTCTTTCATCTTTATTCTTCTACATACAAATAACCTTTTTCAACCTTCCCGTGTTAAGGTAACCACCAATAGAAGAGAAATCCTGAACTATCAATAAGAATATGATTGTCCTTTTCCCATTCGTTCACGTGAAGAAGGAAAAAGATTCCAAGTTCTGAAGAAGTTGGAGATCAACGGTATGATTTTTCTTGATTTGGTTTTCTTGGAGACTTTAGGACTCCATGAACAAATGGGGATGTATCTTCTGATCTTGGTTTAAGCAAGTTTGTGGGAATGCGATTTTCACAAAATCGTGATTGGATTTTGGAATGTCTAGTGACATTAAATTTTGAAGATAAAAGGAAGAAGGCGATTCAATTTCTCAACCAAGGTAGACACTATACCGTTACAAGAGAGATGATGAGTACTTGGTTCGGGTTCGAAATTGAAAATTCATCAAGCATGAAGGATTCTTTTCAAGCAAATCGAGTTTGGGAAGATTTAACGGGTAAGAGAACCTTCGACCCAAAAAATTCCCCAAACAAACTTATTAAGGATGAGTGTATTCTCCTAATCTACAAATATCTTGCCACTTCGGTATTTTGTCAAGTAGAGAATACCAAAGTCCAAAAGAGAGATTTGTTTATTTTTTCTTGCACAACTAATAAATAAAAAGTAGAGTTCGTGGATATAATTTGGGATATGATGAAGAAGAATTCAACGAGCATGAGAAACAAGATTGGGGCGATTGAAATTATCACCGTAATCATCTTGGGTTGGCGAAATGAACTCCCCTATTTTCATGAACCGGGTGAGTATTTTCGTTATATGGATGGGAATTACTTGAAGAACACATGACTTCTTCAAGAGAATGATGGTGTCTATTCTTTGTACTCCTACTCCAACCCCACTAAGAATCTAATCTCGACTCATGAAGATTCTTCCATTGGCCCATCCGATCCAACTGCTAGACGTTGTCCTGGCAAGTCTCCGATGATCGAAGAAGAAGATGAAGAAGAAGAAGCTGAAGCTCCGAAAGATTGGAAAGAGAGTATGCAGCAAAAATTGGACAATTGCCAAGCGGAACTTGGAGTAATGAAAAAGGACATGAAGGTTCTAAAGAAGAGTAATAAATTGATGCTTTGAAAATTACTATTATTCTTTAGAAAACAAAATTGTCAATTTACACCTAGTCCTCCGGATTCTCCTTCTCAATAAAAACGGGTTTACTCTTTTCTTTACTTTTTTTTTTAAAATTTTTAGACTTGTTGTTTGTTTTTAGTTATTAGATTTTCATTTTTAGTTAAGTCTTCCACAATGAGGACATCATGTTCTTTAGTGTGGGGTGGACATTTGTAAAAAAAATCCCAAAAATCCTAAAAAATTAAATAAATTAAAAAATTGAAGAATTTGAAAATTTTCTTGATTGTGTGTTATTTATACATTATCCATACCTATACTATACTAACATATGTTCCAAGGTTATTGTGAGTGTCAGGTATTACAAGTTTGATGTTAGTGCAAATTTTGAACAAAATTTTTGTTTCGAGTTTGAGCTCATGTTGAGAGTGTGAGCGCTTTACAGCATAACATTTAGCATTTGGCAAGGATGAGTTGTGAGTAACATTCAAAAGCAACATTCCAAGTAAGTTTCGATATATATTTCAATGCAACATGAATTAGTATAAGTTATATAGTTTTAGTTCAATGCTACCGATAAGTTAGTAGTTGAGTAATATCTAGTAGTGTTCTTACTATGAGTTTTATATGCTATTCTCAAATACGTCCTATAAGTATTGAATGTATTTAAAGTGTTGGGAAACTATAGCCATAATACTTTGAAAGTAATCAAGAAAGGATGAGGTATTAAGAGAGAAAAATCAAAAGAAAGAGAGGATAACCAATGAGTTATGCAAAAGGTGAGGAATGGTACGGAGTAGAAACTGCAACCATTCAATGAGTGAAAAAAGAAAATGTAGCATAGCATGAAAAATGGGTGCAAAGTACAAATCTGTACTTCAAAAACATATGCTTAAAAAAATAAAAAAAATGAGAGAAAGTGGTATGGAGCATAAAATGCAACCACTAAAAAAAAGGGAAGAGTGGTATGGAGCATAAAATGCGACCACTAAGAGTGTTTTAGCATCCTAGGTTACCTAAAAATGCCTTGAGATCAAACTTTCAAAGTGTGCTCCTTTTGTCCTTTATACTTTATACTATACTTGAGAGAAGGAAATATTCAAGTGAGCATATAATGCTTATATGAAGACGCAATTCAGTTGACCCTCCATTAAGAGCAAAGGTATGTAACTGGACTATATAAATTGCACATTACTAATTTGTGGAAAATTTTGAACTTTTGCTTTAACTTAATGCAACGTGGGAATGTAGTATTCACTACGATAGTCTTTCACCAAATGAGGTACGAACTTGAATTACTATTTTATACATTTCTGTTGTGTTTACCTTAAGGACAAGGTAAAAGTAGGTGTGGGGGTGTGATAAGTGTATAATTACACTTATTATCATGATATTTTCAATTATAAAACGATATGGTTTAGATTCATTTTATACTTCATATAAAAGATTTCATGTGGTATGTAGTTGTTTTTGATGCAAATGCAGAAACTAGGTGAATCTTGGGAGTGAAATGATAGATGGAATTCTATGTAAAAAGAGTGAAAAAGGTGCAAAAAGATGCGTGGAACATAAGGAATTGGCTCAGGGTCGAAGCTGTCAAAGATCAGCAAAGTTGGTATGAGTGGCCGAAACGGAGTGATGGGCCGAGAGCACGTGAATTTGAGAAGCACGGTCCACCGGGGTGTTTGAAAAAGGTGCACCGGGTCGGGGAACCGGAAAAAAAGGTTGAAGGAGAGAGAGAGCGAAAATGTTTTTAGATTGGTTCAAACCCAAATCCACCGTCTCTTAGTGTGGAGTCGCCACCTGGATTAGCTCTTTCCAGGAATTAGAGTCTTACGAGGCTTAACATCCGGGGGATGGCCCACTAAGACACAGAGATTCGAGTTCGGGATAAGTTGCTTATTTCTCGTTGGATCACATTATATTACATCTATAGAAAACAATATTCTCTAAATTGTGCATATTCGCACTTAAGTCATTTTTTGAGTTTAAATGCATGATTCATGTATAGAAAAGCAGTAAATCCATCCACAAAACAGTAAGTAAATGTGGAAATAAAGGCGAAAAAGTAAAGGTTACAAAAATTACAAAAATCGGGGGGTGCAACCGCCCACTAACCTATTAATTACATTTCCCCTAAAATGATTAAAATGCAATACCCGAAGTAAAATAAATCCTAAGCATACATCTAACCTGCATCCACAAGGGTCAGCACAGGGGATATCACATATGTTCGATTTGATTTTAGCGAGGCCCGTGTTGCCTAATTAAAACATCGAAGATTTGAAAGTTGTTAATTTAAATAAAAATTGGTTCATTTTTATTTACATGTATGTTGGTCAATTTTATTAGTGAAAATGACCACATGGCAAAAATGTGAGGCCTGTTATTCACGAATACTTTTATTCCCTTCGTGGGGGTATTCTAATACATATCTTTACTAAATAAATAAAATAGAAAATTAAGATGAAGAGAATTATTACAACATTTACAATAATAAGTAAATAGAATAATTCCTAAGTCCACAAATAAAAAAAAAAGAGATGAAGCAGGCGATAAGCGTGGAATTCGTAGTTCTAGGAACTCAGAGGCTTACCATTTTGGCGTGAATCCACTTCGACGTATCCGTTTGATCCTTGGGAGCGTTCCTCGTTCGTTTTGGTTTAATTGTAGTTTAATTAGAAAATAAGTGTTTATTTACCCAAAAGATAATCAGACTCGGGTTCTAATTTTTTTTAGACCCGAGAATATCTGAGGATATTTAAAGAATTGCCCCTTCAATCAAAAATTAAAACATGATAAATAAGTAAGTTTAATGGAAATTCAGGATGTCCCGAAAACTGCTCCGTTATTTTAGGAGGCTTGCTTGAGTGGGCCATCGTCTTGTTTGTAGATTCCTCATGTGGAGGTGGAGGTTCTTGTTTACTGGGACGGTGTTGTCCCGATTTGGCATCGTTTTTGCCTGTAAATGTCATGATGCGAATGTAATGTATGCATGAACAGTATTTGTCATATGATGTATGTTCGTTTGTTATAGGCGTCGTGGGCTTCATCCATTGAGGAGCCTTATCTTATGCTGGTGCATGGTTGCCCCTAGGGTTTGTCATGTTGGGGATTCCATTGATGACTTCCTCAAAGCGACGACCATGGGTTCGTTGAATTAGATTCAAGTTCAAAGCTTGGATCTGATTTGAGGAAAGTCTGGATGAATCATTGATCCCGCATTGTATTGGCGATGATCGCTTGGAAGCCTTTTTGCCTGAAGTGTTGAAGGTATATGATGCATCGTACCGTTACGAGGAGGGGATGATGAATTTGATATTTCTTTGGTTCTAAGTTTTGCATAGATTGCCCTTGCGAGTTTTCAATCTATCGAACCTTGTCTTAATTTTTGCCTGGACCGCCCTTTCAGGTTTTCAATCCAGCAGACTCATTTTTCTTTATTATATATTTTTTGATGTTTACTTGCAACATTCTACCATTGGCATACAAGCAATCAAAATAAACATATGGATAAAGATTCAGCAAAAATGACAATTCATTGATGAACTTAACAGGGGTATAAATGTTTCAAATGATTTGACTCCTGCCATTAATTAGCCCTTTCAGGTTTTCTAACTAATGTTGTTCTCTCGATGTCCTAAGTTTTGCCTGAGCCGCCCTTTTTAGGTTTTCAACTTAGCGGACTATTATTTTTGTGCTTTGAAAAGAAGCCCTAATTTTTGCTCAACTAAACGAGTGTTAATTGACAGGCTAAATAAAAATTTATTTTTTGTTCGTAATGCTTTTCATCTATTTATTTCTTTCACCTTTGCATGATAGAAATTGTGTAAGACTTGTTTGACTTGGTAGATCAGTCACTGTCCATGTACACGACTTCATTTGTTATCTCGTTCAGCATTTCTGACCGATTGGTATACTGCTTTGTTTGCTTGAGGTGTAGGTGATGATGGGTCTTGATCATCGGTGTTTCCTTTGATGGTGCAATGATTTCCCCACAAATAGTAGTGAGTCGTGTGAAGGAGTTGTTGACGTGTTCAATGGTCTGACTCATTTTTATCTTTAACATTGACTTTTGTTTGATTGTCCCATGAATGGTAGTGATCTGTGTGATGAAGTTGTTGATTTGTTCAACGATCTGGCTCCTCCTTTGTGAAATTGTGCCTATATTTTGGTCTCGTGAATGATGGTGATGGAGTTGTTGACGTGTTCAATGATCTGACTCCTTCTTTGTGGCATTGCATCATGGAGTTGTTGATGTGTGCAATGATCCGACTCCTTCTTTGTGGTATTGCACCGGTTGTTTGGTTTTGTGAATGGTTGTGATGGAGTTATTGAAGTGTTCAACGATCTGACTCCTTCTTTGTGACATTGCACCAGTTGTTTGGTCCCAACTTGCTTAGTCAACGTTTTGGCCTTATTCTAGCTCCGATCCTTATGATCTTTACGTGAGTCAGTGGGTGTTTCGTGCTTGGAGATCTTTCCATTGATCTTTCATCCTTGTATGATGAGGCAATTGCTATTACACGTTGTCTTATCACACATTGTCTAAGTACATGTATTTGTCTCTCACTTTCTCTCAAGAGTCAAATCACTTGAATTTATTATGGGGAATCCATTTATACCCAAATTAATTTCATGAAATGATGTATCACGTGCGCTAAAAACATTATGTATATGTTTATGAGAATGTGTGATGTCATTGATAAAATATCAAGCAAATAAACAATGTTGAATTTATTAAAAAATAATTCAAAAGAAGCCTCGTAGGCTAAGTAGCTGAAAGGTAAATTATTACATAATCATTCATCACGGGTTAGTGCCCCCCATAGGTGTCCATGGATTCGAAGTGCTCCATCCACTCTGCCTTCTCAAACACTTCTTGATAGCTGGAGAAGCTATCAGATCCAAATTTGTTCCTATATGGTGGTAGTGTGCTGTCCAACAGCTTTGTTATCATCTCTGGTAGGGTCAAGCGAGTTTGTAGCTTGACCTGTGCGGCCATCCAATGTGTATAGTAAGATTTGAAGTTCTCACCCTGCCTTTGCCTTATAGCCTCCAAATGTTGCATTATGGTTTCCATCTGAGAGTTGAAACCATAATGCCCCAGCATAGCTTGAGCGAGGCTATTCTAATCGGTGGCTATATGCAGTGGAAGGTGGCTGTACCATTCATTGACTGGGTGGACTAAGTTGACAATGAAGAGCTTAGCCATCATTCGGTCGCTGACTATCAATGCTCTCATCATAGTCTGATAATGCATTAAGTGAGCGCGTGGGTTACCAGATCCTACGTGCTTCTCAAACTGTAGCATTACGAAGTTTGAGGGCAAGCTGTCTTCATCCCTGATTGTCGGTTGTGCAGGGTATGTGTTCCTTAGGTGGCCACCGTGAATGGCCAAGAACTGTTACCATAATTTCACCATTCCTGGATGTTGGAGGATGGCATTCCCTATGCTTGGATAAGAGCCATATTGCCCCTGGGGAAAACTTGCAAAATGGGTGCGAATGCCTGGAATTATGAGGCGACCGACGTACTCCAGTTAGGAATAGTGTGTTGGGTTTTTCCTTTGTAGAAAGGCCCTGATGCGAATGCCGGCTGGATAAGATGACTTTGTCATACCCCGAACTTGTAAAAGGTAATAGGAGGAAGGGGCATCATGTGTGAGGTGGGAGGTCCTCCTGTTGGATTGACATTATTAAGGGTGACCTCTGGGTTGGACACTGCATTCTGGGTCCTCCCAACATGTTGGCGAATGAGTATAGCTAGTTTTTCACTGTTGGCAAAGGCGTTCAAGGTAGCTGCGATCTCGGCGCTCATCGACGACTGCTGAGAATTTTATCCTGTAAGGATGGGTAGATCTTCCCTTCAACCTTCTTCTCGTGGATTGGCCATAACAGTGTGTTGAACTGAATCTGAGTGTGAACCCGAGTCCTCAGTTGAGTCAGTGTACGGAACCCCCTCTAGATTGGCCATAATTGGGGAAACGTGGACCATGCGACGAGCAGGCCTCTTCCAAGCCCCTTTGATACATGAGAAGAATATTAGACCGTGCATGTAAGATTGGTGATATGATTCATGATGCGGGTAATGCATGAGATTTTATATATATATATATATATATATATATATTCAAATGACCCAATTAAATTATTTTGGACCCTAAAAAATATTATAAGCCTTTAAATATTTATTTAGGGATCCAAACATTATTTTTTTAACGAGGAGAACTCCCATTTGAAGATCGTCGGACGGTCGAAAATCGTGTTATTCGAGGATAAATATCCTAAAAAGCCGTCATCATTGAATGCTCGAGATGGTACAAAATCCCGTGCTCACAGCTGCAAAGAAGAAACATGAAGAAAAACACATTTCACGATCATGACAACCATTGGCGTTTGTGACTTGTCACTCTTCACAAGTAGAAAGTTTCCAACCAATAGTCACGATCGTGACACATATATCAAGCTCATGACTTGTGACAGTTATTAGTCAACTCTTCTCAACTACCAACCACCGGATAAAAATGATCAACCGCCATCAACAATCACCAACTGTCAAATGAAAAGACACCTTTGGAAGTAAACCAATCATGAAAAGGTGCCTTTCCATTGTAGATGAGGATGAAACTTTGCATCCAATCAAATTGAAGTGAAGCAACTCTTCGCCAACGGACATGACTCTTTGTTTGGATAGATGCAACCCTTCGTACTCTATAAATAGTGTTCAAATCACACCAATTTCGTGGCATATGGCAGAGTGAAAATATAGAGAGCGTATGATACACATTAGAGAGTGAAAATTGTATAGATTTTGCTAGTTCAAAGTGTTAGTGAGAAAAATGTATAAGTGATTGCAATCCACTTATCAATAAAAGTTTTCATTCTTCAACATTCATTTGTTCGATATTCTCAAAGAATAGCATCCTAGCGGAGGTTCTGTACGAGTCAAGACCGAATTCAAAGTAGACGTAGGAATTGTTGGAATGGACGACTCCCATTAAAGAGTGGATACGATTTGATCAACTTTAGCTTTCACTTGCATACCTTACAACTTTACTTTGTTTTCTACTTATACTTCTATTTCAAAATTTATGATATGTCTATATGTTATAACTAGTATTTCATCTTGCGTCATTTATATTAATCAAGTTATATGCTTTTGAGTTAAATTTAAGAATGATATCGGGGTTAACAAGATTGTGTATAATCACTGGATCTGTGATTATAACACTGTTTAGTGAGCCAACACTTTTGGAGTGGTAACTTGCTAAATATGGCTATGTGAGAGCGACTCGTACTAAGCATAGTAGTATTGTTATCCACGTTTTTATAAGTGTCATAATTTGTTAACCCTAGATTTAGAAAAGTCATTTCATGTGTTGCTCTACGGTGAATTATTGAATATTTGGGCATCTAGAACCGTGTTTGTTGAAGTTATCTAGTGTATGAAATCTTCTTGATGATTTTGCATGTTTTTCTCTACTATACTTGTTCTTAGGGAAAATCTATATAATTTACATCTTCTCTAATCTATTCATGCATCTGTCTA
>CATIWQ010169248.1:0-15728 GCA_949673415.1 Euphorbia schlechtendalii | reverse complement strand
TGCTTTCTACTTATACTTTCTATTTCAAAGTTTATGATATGTCTATGTGTCATAATATGTATTTCATGTTGAGTCTTTTATATTAATCAAGTTATATGCTTTTGAGTTAACTTTAAGAGTAGTTTTAGGGTTAACGAGATTGTGTATAATCATTGGATATGTGATTATAATGTTGTTTAGTGAGCCAACATTTTTGGAATGGTAACTTGCTAAATGTGGCTAGTGAGAGCGACCCGCACTAAGCATATTAATATTGTTATCCAGGTTTATATAATCATCTCAATTCATTTACACTAGATTTAGGAAAGTCAATTCATGTGTTGCTCTGCAGTGAATAATTGAATATTTGAGTGTCTAGAACCGAGTTTGTTAAATTAATCTAGTGTACGTAATATCCTTGATGATTTTGCATGTTTTCTTTGCTATACTTGTTCGTAGGGAATATCTATATACTTCTATCTTCTCTAATCTTTCATACATCTATCTATCCATCTATCATTCCAATCATCCAAAATAAAATAATCTATTTTATTTTCCTTGTGAAGTTCCTCTTGTTGATCTTTAGAGCTGGTTCCTTCCATGTGGGATCTATATCTTTTAAAACTACATCGTAACTGTATACTTGTAGTGGTCACCATTTTTCAATTTAGATATGCGGTATTGACAACACCTGTTCGTATTTAAATTTATATCTTATCGGTAGGAAAGTAGGAGAGAAGGTTTTCGGCTTCATTTTTGAATTAAACCCCTCAGAGTCAGTACAGTTAAAACCTTCAAACAAGTTTTAGGCGCCGTTGCCGGGGAAGGCAAGTGCATTCTAAAGATGAAGTTTACCGGGGAAGGTAAGTGCGTTCTAAAGATTTAATTGCTAGAAAATAAGGTAAATTTTCATTTCTTCTCTTTTTTATATCCTATACATCTTTCTAATTTTATCTTGGATGTGAGAAAAATATGAAATAATCATCTTGGATGTGATACATCATATTATTACATCTGAATTCTTGATAGATAGAAGATTTTCTTCTATTTTTCCTATTCACTTTCGCGACTTCCATTCGCGCTCGTGAATTCATGATAAAAACTTCCTGCTTTTCAAATTCTATTAGTCATGCTCGTGATAGATACTCACGATCATGGCTCTTGCGATAACTGCAGCAATTGCGACAGTTATTCAGCAGTTTTCCACTAATGTTTATAAAATTGATGCACATCTATCCATCAATCATCCACTTCTACAATCTGAATTCATCTTTTCTTTCTGCAATCTATTCCAAATCTCAAATTTCTCTTTTCCTTTTTAAATTTATCCTTCTTGAATATGGTTTATCATGTGAGGTTAAGTCATGTTCCACCAAACCTTCAAGAATGGTACGAAGCTCCATTTCCAATCTACTCAAGAGAGGAGGGAGACCATTATGAAATCATTCGAGGTGCTGAATTTAAAAGTTCCTATACTATCCATAGGAATAGTTTTATTCATCTTGGTGTTTATAACAGAGTCATGTATTATCTCCGAATACTTAACTTTGTCATTTACTCAAACATGACTCTCGGAAATAGTGCAAACAATTGCATGGAAATGCTGGTCACATTAGTATGGAGGAATGATAGATAGAACTTTTTAGTCTATCACCATCAAGGGAAAGAATATAAACTAACAAGGAAGGCTTTGGATAAGTACTTAGGATTTCCGAGGGATTATTTCTACAAGATGTTACCTAGATGGGATCCTATACCAACCTGGAATCACCTAAGTGGCCAAACCGAGTACAAATGTGAGTCTACCTATAGCAGATGGATTTGTGACCCATGTTTGCTCGCACTACACTTTTACTTAAGTGGAGCGCTGTTTGGTAGGTCTAGTTCCGATCTTGTTGTACCTGAAGAATTATTTATGTTGGAAGCAATTTGGGATGGCACACCTGTCTATATTTCTAGGATTATGATGAAGACGCTCATGTCTGCCATGCAAAATCCTAGAATGGCAGAGTATGGGTGTCGGACAATGGCGAATCTACTAAGCCAGATTGGGAGAATTCCCTATCCCATAGAAATCTTTACTAGTGAAGACATAATTCAAGAATTAATAACGGAAGTCTTCTTCGGGCATGATTTTCTGGTAAGGTGTATTGGAGACGATAGAATAACCTATGATTGGAAATGCAGAGGCGAAAGAGCGTAAATTTTCCAATCTCTGCAAAAGGTTGAATGACCTTATGGAAGGATAGATTTCAATCCATAGGAAATTTGAGGACATTTGAACTATAATGATTGATGTTGAGTGAGATCTGAGGGAATCTTACTATAAGATTGACCAAATGACAGAATCGCTTCCCTCTCAATAAATTTCATTTTTTTCTTTTAAGATTAGAATTTTGTATAGTCCTTTAATTTTATCTGTGTTTTGTTTATTTGTTTATTTATTTTTCCTGTTGTTTGTTTGTCATTGTATGTTAAATATGAAATAAATAAATTTGAACAACAAGACGTTGATTTCAATTGCTATCTTCACCATGATCACTCAAGGTATACAATAGTAAATATTTATCTTTTGTATTACGTTTGTTTGTGTTTGTGTTTCTAAGTTATTTTAGGTACAATTCTAAAAATTGAAGAAATTGAAGAATTAGGAAGATCGCTACCGCGACTCAATTCACACTTGTGAATATTGGATATCAAACTTTCTATTTCTATCCTGAGGAAGGTCACGATCATGACAAGCCTTCGCGATCGCGACACAAGCAAATTATAACTGTTAGAGATCGCAATCTGATACGCAACAAATGGCTAAAACCACCATTAACGCCTAGTTTTGAGCAAAATTGGCTATATTGTTAATTAATACCAATTAGAGACCTCTTAAACCTCTATAAATAGGTCTAAGTTGAACCCTAGCCACCACACCTTTCAATTAGCTTACAAATTTTCTAAATTTCTTCATCTTCAATCTTCAACTTTCAAACTTTTCAAACATTTACTTCAAACCAATATGCCTCGTGTCAAGGTAGTCGGAAATAGAAGAGAAACTCAATCATACCAAGGAGGGTATGATTGTCCTTTCCCTTTAAGGATAAGAGAAGAAGGCAAGCGTTTTCAAAAACTAAACAAATTGGATATCACCGGGATGATATTCTTAGATTTAGTCTTCTTAGAAACTATGAATCTCCGTAGAGAGATGGAGGTTTATCTTTCGACTATTGGACTCACAAAATTTGTGGATTTGGGCTTTCCACAAAATCAGGACTGGATTCTCGAGTGTCTACTGACATTCGACTTTGAAGATTCAATGAAGAGGGCAATTCAATTTCGTAATCAAGGGTGACATTATACAGTCACAAGAGAGATGATGGGTGAATGGTTAGGATTCAAGATTGTCAATTCATCAAGCATGATGGATTCTTTTCAACGAAATCGAGTTTAGGCTGAATTATCAAGTAAGTGAGTCTTCGATCCCAAAAATTCTCCTAATAAACTTATTAAGGATGAATGTATTCTTCTTCTCCACAAATACCTTTCTACTTCGGTATTTTGTCAAGTAGAGAATACTAAGGTCCAAAAGAAAAAATTTCTTTGTTTTTCTTACGCTTTGGTGAAACAAAAAGTGAAATTCGTGGATATAATATGGGATATGATGAAGAAGAACTCTACAAGTATGAGGAACAAGATTGGGGCGGCCGAAATCATCACCGCTATCATCTTGGGTGCAAGAGGAGAACTCCCCTATGTCTAACAACCGGATGAGTATTTTCGCTACATTGATGGGAATTATTTGAAGAATACTAGGCTTTTTCACGAGAACGATGGTGTATATTCTTTCTACTCCTATTCCAATCACACCAATAAGCTTAGCTTGGCTCATGAAGATTCTTCCATCGAACCATCAAATCCAGCCGTTAGCTGTCGACATGGAAAAGCTTCGATGATCGAAGAAAAAGACGAAGAAGAAGAAGAAGAAGAAGAAGAAGAAGAAGAAGCTCTAGAAGATAGGAAGGCAAGCATTCAACTAAAATTGGACAATTGCCAAGAGGAACTTGGAGTAATGAAAAAGGACATAAAGATTCTAAAGGAAAATAATAAATCAATGCTTCGAAAATTAATTTCTTTCTTTAGGAAAAAAAATTGTCATTTCACACCTAGTCCCCCGGATTCTCCTTCACAATAGAACGGGTTTATTTTTTTCTATACTTTCTCGTTTTCAAATTTTAGACTAGTTTTAGTTTTTAGTTTAGATTTTTATTAAATGTCTCACAATGAGAACATTGTATTCTTTAAGTGTGGGGGCATTTGTAAAAATCCCAAAAAAATTGAATAAAATAAAAAATCAAAGAATTTGAAAATTTTTGTTGATTTTCGTGTTATTTATACATTATCTATTCTTATACTATACTAACATTTGTCCAAGGTTATGTTGAGTGTTAGGTATAGCAAGTTTGATGTTAGTGCAAATTTCGAACAAAAATTTTGTTTCGATTTTGAGCGCACATTGAGGGTATGAGTGTTTTTAGCACAACATTTATCAATTTTGCAAGGATGAGTGGAGAGTAACATTCGAGAGCAACATTCCAAGTAAGCTTCGATATATATTTCAATGCAACATGGATTAGTTTAAGTTATACAGTTTTAGTTTGAAGCAACCAAAAAGTTTAAGTGGAGTAATATCTAGTAGTATTCTTACTATGAGTTTTATATGCAAATCTCGAATAAGTCCTATAAGTATTGAATGTGTTTTAAGTGTTAGGAAACTATAGCCATAATACTTTAAAATTGATCAATAAAGGATGAGGGTATTGAGAGAAAAATCAAAACAAAGAGAGGATAACCAATGACTTATCCAAAAGGTGAGGAATGGTATAGAGCAGAAACTACAACCATTCAATGAGTGAAAAAGAAGAAAAAGCATAGCACAAAAAATTGGTGCAAAGTACAACGTACTTCAAAAAACATTTGCTTAAAAGAAATAAAAAATGAGAGTGGTATGGAGCATAAAATGCAACCACTAAAAAAATGGGAGAGTGGTATGGAGCATGCAACCACTAAGAGTGTTTTTAGCATCCTAAGTTACCTAAAAATGCCTTGAGAGAAATTAATCAAAGTGTGCTTTCTTTGTCCATTATACTTTTTACTATGCTTAAAAGAAGGAAGTGTTCGAGTTTGCATATAACACTTATATGAAGATGCGATTCGGTTTACTCTCCATTAAGAGCGAAGCTATGCAACTAGACTATATGAATTGCAGATTACTAATTTGTGAGAAATTTCAGACTTCTTCTTGAATCTTATACAACGTGGGAATGTGGTACTCACTGCAATAGTCTTTTGCCAAATGAGGTACGAACTTCAATACTAATTTATACACTTCTATTGAATTTACCTTGAGGACAAGGCAAAAGTTAAGTGTGGGGGTATGATGTGTATAATTACACTTATTATCATAATAATTTTACACATTAAACACTATAGTTTAAGTCATTTTTATACTTCATATAAAAGATTTCATGTGGTATGTAGTTGTTTTTTATGCAAATGCAGATACTAGGTAAATCTTGGGAGTAAAATGATCTAAAGTGGAATTCTATAAAAAAAAGAGTGAAAAAGGTGAAAAAAGATGCATGGAACTTAAGGATTTGGCTTAGGGTCAAAGCTATCAAAGATCAGTTAAGTTACGAGAAGAATTTTGAAGAAAAACATAATTCACGGTCGTAACAACCATTCGCGGTTGTGACTTAGTATTCTTTAGAACAAAAAGTTGTGAACCAGAGGTTCACTGTCGCGACATCTACATCGCAATCGCTACTATGACATTTTTTGCCAACTCTTCTTTTCTTTCAACCGTCGGCCAAGAATGATCAACCGCCATCAACTACCAAATGAAAAGACACCTTTTGGAAGTCAACCAATCATAAAAAGGTGCCTAACCATTATAGATAAGATCAAACCAAAGCATCCAATGACAATGAAGTGATGCAATCTTTTGCCAATGGACATGACTCTTCGTCTAGATAGATGCAACCCTTTGTACTCTATAAATAGAGGTCTAAATTCAACCATTTTAGTGTGGATTGGGCGAGCAACAAATGGTGGAGTGTGTTATATATGGTGTGTTCATAGATAGAGAGTAAAATTATCTAGATTTTAGAAACTTTCATAAGTGTTAGCGAGAAAATGTATAAGTAATTCGAACCTTATTTCGATCACTAGATTTCTCTAAATATTCGAGCGATTATTGTATAAGTGTAATTGCAAATCACTTTTCAATAAAAGTTTTCATTCCTCAATATTTGCTTATTCGATATTCATAAAGAATAGCATCCTAGCGGAGGTTCTGTACGAGTTGAGATCTAATTCAAAGCAGACGCAGGAATTACGGGAATTGATTAGTCCCATTAAAGAGTGGATACTGTTTGATCAACTTTAGCTTTCACTTGCATACCTTACAACTTTTTTTTGCTTTCTACTTATACTTTCTATTTCGAAGTTTATGATTTGTCTATGTTTCATAATATGTATTTCGTGTTGAGTCTTTTATATTAATCAAGTTATATGCTTTTGAGTTAACTTTAAGAGTAGTTTTGGGGTTAACGAAATTGTGTATAATCACTTGATCTTTGATTATTACGCTATTTAGTGAGCCAACATTTTTGGAATGGTAACTAGCTAAATGTGGCTATGTGAGACCAACTTGTACTAAGTGTGAGCACGGGACTTTATACCAGCTCGCGCATTCAATGATGATGGCTTTTTCGGGATTTTATCCTTGAACCACACAATTTTCAAGTATCCTGACATATCCGAATGGGAATCCTCCTCGTCTCTGATTCAGAATGACATTTTAGATAAAATTATTTAATTAAAAAATTAATTAACTAAATAAAAAATACAAAAAATATAAAAATAAAAAATATTTATTAATTAAAAAAAACGAATATGCAAGAAAAGTTCGAAAAACGGAAAGGCCTCGCCAAGAGCTGGCGAGGCAAGCCTTGCCGAGATTGGCGAGGCCTTGCCAAGAGCCATGGCGAGGCTTGCCTCGCCAATCTCGGTGAGGCTGCCTCGCCAAGGACATGGCGACGAGCCTCGCCAGGCTTTTCTCCAGCTAGACCCCTCGCCGAAAAAACTTACCCTTTTTGGATTTTTCGAGATTTTCCTATAAATAGTCAGGTCTTTTTCGATTAAAAGGATTCGGAAATTATTAGACAAAAATATAGCTTTTATAACGACTTCAAATTCCAAGAATAAAATGAACAATTTTTGGACTTTCTAGACAACATTTTTACCTAAACAAAAAGACGAGGAAGATTTCTCAAAGACCGATCGGATTTCTTCGAAGTGGATTCGTTCAGTAAGGGTAAGCCTCTGAGTTCCTAAAACTGCAATTCCCGTGCTTTCAGTGTTTAATTTCTTCTGTGAACCTAGGGATTTCGCTTCTTTTATTTTATTTTAACTGTTGTGATTCTTCTTCTTCTTTTTCTTTATTAAAAGGAGATGTATGTTAGAACACCCCCATAAAGGGAATAAAATATATTCCCGGATAACAGACCTCACTCTTTACCATGCGAGCAATTTCATTAATTAAAATGAGCAACCAATGTGCTAATAAAATGAATGGTTTTATTTAAATAACAAACACAATATCGCGATCTTTTTTTAGGCCACGCGGGCCTCGCTGAATTCAGAATCGAACATACGTGCTATCCCCTGTGCTAACCTTTGTGGATGAAGGTAGATTAGGATTAGATGTATCTTTAGGACTTTAATTTTCCTGCGGGTATCGTAATTTCAATTTTTGGGAAATGTAATTAATAGGTTAGCGGGCGGTTGCATCCCCCGATTTTTTAAGCCTTGTAATTTCCATTTTTTACTTTTACTTTCCGCATTTACTTACTATTTTGTGGATGGTTTATTTTTCCGCTTTGTGAATAATTTATTATTTTGCAATACATGAACCATGCATCTAAACTCCAAAAATGACCTAAGTGCGAATATGCGCAATTAAAAGAAAATGGTTTTCTGTAGATGTAATTTAATGTGATCCAATGAGAAATAAGAAACTTATCCCAAACCCGAATCTCTATGTCTTGGTGGGCCATCCCTTAGACGTTAAGCCTCATAGGACTCTAATTCCTTGAAAGAGCTAATCCAGGTGGCGACTCCACACTAAGAGATGGCGGATTCGGGTTCGAACTGATCTTAAATGTTTTTCGCCTTTTTTCTCTTTCAACCTTTTTCCCGGGTCCCTGACCCGGCGCTTTCTTCTTTTCTTTTTCAAACACCCTAGTGGACCGCACCTCTCATCTCTTGCGCTCTCTCGGCCCACCGCTCCGTGTCGCCCGCTCACAATGGCGACTCCGCTGGGAATTTTTCTAAAACTGATTTTTTTTCAAAGCTTTTAGATTTTGGGTAAGTGCCGAAAATTATTGATCACATTATTCCATTTTCTTTTAATTTTGACATATTCATTATAATGCATTACAATAGAAGGGATTAGCCCATAAGTTTAAGGTACCCCTATTACCACGAAGCTTTCTCTTGTACTAATCTGCCTCCCTGAGAAAAGATAGTACTTGAGCGAGTGGAGCACTTGTTGCCATATCGCATGTACCTCCCTCATTAGAATCTATTTGGGGAGAGGTTTGGAGTGTATTACAGTGCAACAAGAACCTTCTACATCAGCAACCCGTTTTTAATCCCTCATGTAAATAAGTCATGGGCATTTTCCATAGGGTGTTACCCAAACACACGATCATGCATTATATTTTCCTACAGGTGTGCTCCTTAGTATCCTCGCGGTACTAAGATGAACCAAACTTAGGATAGAGACTAACCAAAAACCCTATGCGCGGGAGTTGTATGGTTGGAAGAAAGAAAATGTGTGCTATGTGCTAAGTGTTTACCATTTTTTGATTTATCATGCATTGTACAAATTTTCCATGCTAACCACGAATCTTAGTGCAGACACTTGAACTCACACACTCATATTAAACATGGTTTGATGTCACTCATACGTAGGAACTTAGTCGGCACTCAAGATCGTGTCCCCTTAGGATGACCCGAAACCAACTAAAATCATGTAACATCACTCACCCACATTCTTGCGTGATATCCACATGACATTCGACTCGTAAGATAAACTTACCAAAATCCTGGCATGATGCCCATTTGGCATCCGAATTACTGCTCTTCTGGGGCACCCGTATACACCAAAAGCCTACCTTAGGTAAACTTGAACACAAAGGATATCCCAGTTGATGTCCTAACCCAAGCCCTTGTAGGGCAAACTTTTGCTCACGCATCATTACATACCTTTAGTGATGATGTTCACTGACATCTTAGACTTTGGCCCGATAGAGGCAAAATTACTAAAACATTCATTTATGTGTTACTTGCGGTATTTTTCTCCATACATTTAGGGAATACCGTGCACTAGAGTCCGTCATACAGCCTACTCACACATAAAGGGAATTAGCTCTCGAACCTTTGACCTATCACCACACAGGTAATTAGGCCACTTCATTACATCATTCCACATTACGTTGTCCCAAGGATAGGATACGAATCTCAAAACCAATGGACCTTCATTCATCGCATGGACTAACAATTCTATTCTTTTTTGTGTGTAATTTTATCTTACATCATGGCACGCTAACCCTTTTCTGCAGCCATAACATTAAACATCTCACGCATCAATCACACATCACGATTTTACATGCATTCCCTAACGATCCCCTTGTGTATGTCAACTAGGAAAAAGCTGCTTTATCAGAAAACTTGGAATAGGGCTTCTAGCCTACTGATCTGTCTATCTCCAGTCACAGCTTATCAGGAAGGAGTTCCGTACGCTGACTCTAGCTCGGATTCAGATCAAGACACTCCTCGCAATTTCCATAATATGTCTAATCAACAGGAAGAGAATGTGATCAATGACCAGGCTCTTGGGGCGGGTCAGAACCCACCAGCCAACCAATCATTAGTGAGCGCTGAGATTGTGGCCGCAATGAATGCCTTTACCAATAACGAGCAATTTGCATCAATCCTTGACCGTTGTACTAGGATTGGACAGCCCAAGAAAAGGGTAAATGATGTAGTGCCAAATGTTGGTGGCACAAGCCTACCGGGGAGGACCATCATCTTTCGTTGCTGTATTTCCGAGTTCTACAGAAGTCACCCCTAACGTCTATCAGTTCGGTTCTGGATAAGGTCAGTCGCAAGCTGTGTATGAGCCACAAATGGGCGGCCAGTTGTTCCCAGGGCAGCCGGGACATGCTTCGTTTGCACTAAGGGTAGTAGGGCCTTCAGAAATCAAGCCCTCTTCTAATTGTATTCTCTTTGTTCAAGGGGTGGCTCAACCCTCAGTGCCCAGTTGGGGCGGGCCTTCTCAGACATTCCAAGGTCAGGGCAGTACTACCCAAGTTCGCGGTATGGGGGCTTCTCAGAGACCCCAAACAGTATCCTTCAACAACCTAGAATGGTTGAACTCTAGAGACAATTCTTAGCCACTCATGTGTAGGGGCAGAGGGGTGTAATCCTAGTGCATCCCACAGTAGTAGATGAGGATAATTTACCGCCAACCTTTGCTATGCCTCAATTTGAGAAGTACATAGGCAACACCGATCCTCTTGCGCATATTATGCATTATCAAAATGTGATGAGGGCTTTGAGGATTAGTGATCGAATGATGGCGAAACTATTTATTGTTACATTGGGAAGCCCGGTAAATGAGTGGTACAGTCACTTACCGATGGATATAGCGTATGATTGGGGACTTCTGTCCCAAGCAATGGTGGACCACTATGGGTTCAATACTCTAATAATCATGACCATGCAGAATCTGGAGGTGGTGAAGCAACAATCGGGGGAGAATTTCAAGCCCTATTTTGAGAGATGGATGGCTACGCAAGTGCATTTACAATCTCGCATATCTTTACCAGAGATGATCGTGAAGTTATTAGATGGTGCACTACCATCTTATCGAAAGAGGTTGGGATCCGAAACTTTCCACAACTATCAAGAAGTTTTCATTCGAGTTGAGAAGATAGAGTGCTATGATGCCATAGAGGCGGAGATGGGGTAGCAGGTTGCTAAGCCCTATTACAGAAAGAATGATTCCAATCCGATGTAGGTGAAGGTGAAGCAACCAGTAGTATAATTGGTGAAAGAAGAGAAGGTAGCCGCTGTTAGGTTACCAAGGGAAGAAAATCATGGCATATCACCATACACTGCTAATTTAGGATTCTTGTTCACTAAGCTGCGTGAACTTAATCAGTTAGAGAGCTTGAGGAAGCATGTCCCTCCCAGGCCAGAAGAGAAGAATAATTATTGCCATTATCATGTGGCCACAAGGCATCGCAAAAATAACTGTAGAGAGCTGTTGAAAGCCATTCAGAAGTTGGTGGCTGATAAGGTCATCCATGAGCCAGCAGTTAAGCCCAACATGAAGAGCAACTCTTTGCCAAATTTTGAGGCGAGGATATGAATGATTAATTCGGGGCTAAATGAGCGGAAGTTCTTGAGCTGCCTGTTTGAAGGGCTTGGAGAATTCATGATGATGGTTGGGTCAGGAAGTGATCCTAATTAGGTTTGGAAAATGTTAGAAGAAGAGTCGAACCACCGAGGATGCAGGGGGAAGATTAAAGCTATTAAGATCAACTTTGCTGGGATACCGGTATTTACCGGTCAGAAACCTACGTCACTTCACGTAGGGAATGAATTGTCAATAGAAGCACCAGCTGGAAAAGGAGAGGAGTATGTGATAGTGATTGAGTTAGGGATGGACTCTGACGACGTAATGGAGATACTTGAATCTGAGTCAAGCAATCGAGTGATCAGAGAACGGGAAGAAGTCCCGAGGGCTAGTTTCAGCTTAGCTGGTATGTCAGTTTTTTATGGGAATGACGCGTCGTCTTCCAACTTTTCCAAGTTTTATATCCTGTGTCAAGCACAGGGTCTTTCTCAAGATATGATAGCTACACTATTTCCGTGCTCTCTAGCGGGAGTAGCAAGTCAGTGGTACGAAATGCAGTCAATGAGACTAAGAGCGATTATATCTACATCACCGCAGAGTTCCATATGGAGTTCGCATTTTTAAAACCTCCGAAATGAACCATGCGAGATATGCTCTCTTGTGTACAGAGGTAAGGAGAATCGCTCACAGGCTACATAAAGAGGTGGATGTTTATCTATCTAGTGCTGGTGCCAAGACCATCTGAGCTTTCTGCAGTACAAGTGATAACAGGGGGATCTCGGGATTGGTATCGCTATCACTTGGCAAGATTAATAGTTCCAAATTTTGATGAGTTATCTTTTCACGCTCATCATCTCGACAGGGAGATAATAACCATGCACCATAATGTTCATGCAGTAGGATCAGGGATACCCATTGATTCTGTGCTAGCGATGCTGTCTTGGTCTAATCCGGTGGTAAATGCAGTGGTTGATGAAGATGAAGGCCCCGAAGATGATCCTTTGGCAGAAGTGTTCTCAGCAGAGGGGGGTGTACCACGAGGGGACACAATAAAGATGGAATCCGGGAAAGCACCAATAAGGGTGCCAATTGATCTCAATGCATATGTCCCCAAGTCCAGAAGGAAGAGGAAACCTGAAGAAGAAACCTTGGTAGAGGGAGAGGTCATTTCTGGTGGGAAGAAGCCCATAAACTTGGATTCTTACAAGTTGAAGGGGCGACGCGACCAAGCGGAGGAAGGATATAACCAGTACCCTTGGGTCAATTCCAGGGAAACAAGAGTAATGGAGAATGGAGTACTAAGGGTCACTCGGAGTGGTAGAATTTTCAGGAGGGACGAGACCGTACAGCTCAACGAATCCAGGCCGAAGGAAATAGCAAGAGAACAGCCCGAACCACCTCTACCCCCAAAGGTGGACGAAGATATGCTAGACATAGACCCTTTGATAAATTAGCTGAAGGGAACTCAAGCCAAATATAGTATTTGGAGGTTGCTTGAGACATCGCAAAAGTATAGGATGGGTTTAGTTAAGAGATTGATGGAAATGTCTGCCATGCCTACAACCTTAGTAATCGAGATGTGTGCTTCCATCGGGGAAGGAATTATCCCCCTCAGATGCCATCAATAACTTTTGATCAATTAGAACTGCCACAGGAACTGGGGCTGCATAATCGGGCCTTATTTATCCGGGGTTCAGATTTTTTATCGCGCAATACCATGTGTAATGGTAGATGATGCCTCGACTCTCAATCTTTGTCCTCTTAAGGTCCTACCTCACCTAGGGCTAAGGGAGGATATGCTCGCTAAATCTGACATGGCAATCTGAGCTTACGATGATTCAAAGAGGGGCGTAGTAGGCAGCTTCGAAGCAGAGGTTACCATTGGAGAAGTGACCTCTAATGTGAAGTTCACTGTGCTAGATATTCTAGTAACTTATTCATTGCTTCTAGGCAGGCAATGGATCCATGCAATAGGGGTAGTCCCTTCTACTCTGCACTAGAAGATAAAGCTTATTCATAAAGGGAGGTCAGTGACGATCGAGGCTAATGAGGAATCTATGATGGCGGGGGCTGCTGCATTTGAAGAAAGAACAATGCAAGGGCTGAGGGTGGCAATGGCCACTGAAGAAACGAAAAAGCAGCGTGGAACCCTAAAGGGATATCATTTTTTCCCTAGAAGCCTTAGAGCTCAAATGAAGAAGCAGGGTTTCATCCCTGATAAAGGCTTAGGAAAATACCATCAGGGGATTATCAAGGCCATTAATCATATCCTTGTCACACCTGGTTTAGGCCTGGGTTTCACCCCAGGTATGAAGATGTAAAAATACAAACGGCCCAAGTTCTATAACATGGTAAGTGTCTGTGAAGCCAAAGGCACTAAGGCATATCAAGGAGAACCAAAACCGATTATCCTGAATGGAGAAGAGGTCAAGGGGCTCGAGATATTTAGAGATGTCTTTAACTTCAAGACTAGCAAGCTGATTGAACCCCCCGTTGATGCTGATCTGGAAGAAAAACCAATCCTGGCGGTAACCCCGATCGAGGAGTTTGGAAAGGGTAGAGTACTAGAAGATGTAATGGTAGCTTTCACCAAGGCTGTTAACGAGCTTATGAATAAAGGCTATACAAGCACTATCAAGCTCCTCACTGAAAAGCTGGCACAGACCACTCTCGAGGCAGAATCTATCACTGACACACCTGCTGCTGCAACAATTGAAGCCCCTCCTCCTGTGGAGGAGGAAATAGACTATGTAGTAATGAACATTTCTGATGTTTTTGAAAATTTTACCTATGAGGCCAATTCAATGAAGTACGACAATTTTGCTTACTTGTTTGATGTTCTGCCTGACTGCACCATGCATTCATATGATCATACACATAACTTCTTTAACATTCATGATACATCATTAAACGAAATTAACTTGGGTATAAATGAGTCACCAAAAATGGTGATAATTTCCAATGATTTGAATCCTAAAGAAAAAAGAGAGATCACAAATGTACTTAAATGGCATGTGCCAGCATTTGCTTGGTCATATGAGGACATGCCTGGAGTGGACAGACAGATCACGAAACGTCAATTCGCAATTGACCCTCGAATCAAGCTAGTAAAACAAAAACTGTGTTGCTTAAGGCCAGAATGGGCAGAAAAGGTCAAGGCTGAACTGGCAAAGTAGATTGAAGCTAAATTCCTAGAAGTGGTTGAATACTCGACGTGGCTAGCCAACATTGTCCTAGTAGCAAAGAAGGATGGCAAGGTCAGAGTCTGCGTGGATTTCAAGGATCTGAATAAGGCCCCCCCAAAAGATGATTTCCCCCTACCCCACATTGATGTACTGATCGACAGTGCAGCAAGGGCAGCTATGTATTCCTTAATGGATGGCTTCTCAGGCTATAACTAGATACTAATGGCAATAACCGACAAGATCAAGATCGCATTCATCACTGAATGGGGCGTATACTGCTACAAGGTAATGCCGTTTGGTTTGAAAAACGCTGGCGTAACATATCAACGAGCAGTTACAACCCTCCTGCATGATATTATCCACAAGGAGGTGGAAGTTTATGTGGATGACATGCTTGTGAATTCCAACACAAGGAGGAACATCCAGCTATCCTAGACAAGTTTCTCACTAGAATCGAGAAATACAATCTTCGCTTGAATCCCAAAAAGTGCGCATTTGGGGTTACATGAGGGAAACTCCTGGGGTATATAGTCAGCTAAAAAGGAATTGAGATGGATCCTGATAAAAGCAAAGCCATTAGGGATATGCCCGTGTCAAAAACGGAGAAAGAAGTCCGATCTTTCCTTGGGGTCTCTACAGTATGTAAGCAGATTCATTTCCTGACTCACTACCATCTGCGAACCAATCTTCAAAATACTTCAAAAGGACCAACCAGTAGTTTGGAATGACCAATGTCAGATAGTGTTTGACAAAATCAAACAATACCTGTTAAGCCCACCCGTCCTCCGCCCACTAGAACCTGGAAAGCCCTTGATCCTATACCTAGCAATAGAGGAGTCATCGGTTGGAGCCATGCTAGTGCAAGAACACGAAGACAAAAGCGAACATGCAGTGTACTACTTGAGCAAGAAATTACTCGAGTATGAGTCACGGTACACCTTGGTGGAGAAAATCTACACAACGATGACAAAGAAGCTGTGTTATTACTTCCAATCTTACCGGATAAAAGCCATCGCGAAGATAGACCCGATGAAGTACTTATGCCAGTCACCAACACTAGTTGGAAAACTCTCACGATGGTTATT
>CATIWQ010169234.1:0-20449 GCA_949673415.1 Euphorbia schlechtendalii | reverse complement strand
CACGAGTCATGTTGGTTTGAAGATAAAGGATTGAAAAAGGTTTAGATACTTGAATGTAGAAGATTAGAAATTTCAGAAATTTTGGAGGCTCTTAGAAGGTATGGTGTTTAGGGTTCAACTTGGACCTATTTATAGAGGTTTAAGGGGACTCTAATTAGTCATAAATGGGATTATAGCCGTTTGGGGTCAAAACTAGCCATTAATGGCTGTTTAAGCCATCTATCACGTATCAGTTCGCGAGCTGTAACAGTTATAATTTTACCGTGTCACGATCGCGAAGGCCAGTCATGATCGTGACTCTCCTCATGAAAGATACAAAAACTTTTATTCTCCAGTGATCAGGAGCATGAGATATGTCGCGGTCGTGAACCTCTTTATCCTTCAAATTTCTTCAATTTTTAGACTTGCACCTATGAAAACTTAAAAGCACAAACACAATCTTTGTTAAATATAAACAATAAATATTTACTATTATACCTTGAGGATTCATTGTGAAGACAGCAATTGAACATCAACGTATTGCTGTTCAAATTTATTTTCAAGATAAGATTTGCATCGTTGACCATTGGCCCAGAATATTTCTCCATGTTCGGACTTCAACTCCAAAGCTCTATTACCAAATACTTGAATAACTTCATATGGTCCTTTCCAATGAGATTTGAGTTTCCAGGGAATAAACAAAGTCTGGAATTATATAATAGAACTCTATCCCCAACTTTAAACTTCTTTTCCCGTATTTTTGCATCATGCCACCGTTTTGTCTTCTCCTTATAGATTTTTGCATTTTCATATGATAATAAACGTAGTTCTTCTAGTGCATTTAAATCCAACTTTCTTCTATCATCGGCTTTGTTTAAATCCATATTCAAATTCTTCAAAGCCCATAAAGCCTTATGCTCTAATTCTACTGGTAAATGAAAAGCATTTCCGTAAACCAACTTATAGGGAGTTATACCAATAGGTGTATTGAAAGCTATCGTGTAAGCCCATGATGCATCGTTTAACTTAGTAGACCAGTCTTTCCTAGAATCTGAGACAATCTTTTCGAGGATCCACTTAATTTCTTGATTACAAATTTCTACTTGACCACTAGTTTGAGGGTGATATGGGGTAGCAATCCTATGATTTACTCCATATTTTTGCATTAAGCTTTCAAAAGTCTTATTGATGAAATGTGAACCTCCATCACTAATAATGGTCCTAGGTACTCCAAATCTACTAAATAATTGCATAAGAAACTTAGCAACTACTCTAGCATCATTCTTAGTATATGCGCTAGCCTCAACCCATTTTGAAACATAATCAACTGCAACCAGAATGTAATTATTACCTTTAGATTTAGGAAATGGCCCCATGAAATCTATACCCCAAACATCGAAAAGCTCTACTTCAAGGATGTTTTTCAATTGCATCTCATCTCTTCGACTTATATTTCCTGTTCTCTAACAATTATCACAATTCTGAACAAAATCTTTAGCATCCTTGAACAATGTTGGCCAATAAAATCCACTTTCTAAAACTTTAGCTGCGATTTTTGCTGGTCCTAAATGTCCTCCATAAATGCTATCATGGCAATGGCTTAAAACTGAGTAAAAGTTATTATCATCTATACATCTATGAATAATACTATCAGCACATATTTTAAACAAATAAGGGTCATCCTACAAAAATGATCTAAATCCTTAAGAAATTTCTTCTTACCATTAGAATCTAATTCAGAGGGTAGAGTATTTGTAACCAAATAGTTTGCATTATCAGCATACCATGGACTAACAGTATGTTTAACAAACATTAGATTTTCATCTGGGAAGAACTCATTAATATCACCAGTTTCACCTATAGGTCCCTTATCATCTTCTATACGAGATAAGTGATCAGCTACGGTATTATCTCTTCCTTTCTTATCCTTGATTTCTAAGTCAAATTCTTGTAGAAGAAGGATCCATCTAATTAATCTAGGTTTGGCATCTTTCTTAGCTAACAAATATCTTAAAGTAGCATGATCAGTGTAAATTATTACTTTAGACCCTATCAAATATGATATAAACTTGTCACAAGCATATACGACTGCTAACATCGCTTTCTCAGTGGTTGTGTAATTGCATTGTGCAGAGGATAAAGTATGACTTACATAATATATTGCATGCAAACTTTTTTTAACTCTCTGCCCTAAACTATAACCAACAGCAACATCACTAGCATCACACATCAATTCAAATGGCAGAGACCAGTTTGGTTTAACTATAATGGGAGCCGAAACCAATGCTTGTTTTAAAGTTTTGAAGGCTTTTAAACAGTCATAAGAGAATTTGAACTTCACATCTTTAACTAATAAATTAGTTAAAGGTTTAGCTATAACCGAGAAATCCTTAATAAACCTTCTATAAAATCCAGCATGGCCTAGAAATGATCTTATTCCCTTAACATTTATGGGAGGAGGTAATTTCTCTATGATTTTGGTTTTCGCTATATCTACATGAATTTCTTTTTCATCTATCTTATGACCTAATACTATACCCTCATTAACCATAAAATGACATTTCTCCCAGTTCAATACCAAATTAATTTCTTCACATCTAGCAAGTACTTTATCTAAATTTTCTAGACATGCTTCAAAAGAATTTCCATAAACTGAGAAGTCATCCATGAAAACTTCTATAATATCCTCCAAATACTTACTAAAAATAGCCAAAACACACCTTTGAAAAGTAGCTGAGCATTGCATAACCTGAAAGGCATTCTTCTATAAGCAAATGTATCAAATGGACATGTAAAAGTGGTTTTATCCTGGTCATCTGGCTTAATGTGAATTTGAAAATAACCAGAGAATCCATCTAGAAAACAGTAAAATGCATGACCCTATATCCTTTCTAACATTTGATCTATAAATGGTAAAGGGAAATGGTCTTTCCTAGTGGCTGCATTTAATTTTCTGTAGTCTATGCAAACTCTCCATCCAGTTGTTGTCTTAGTAGGAACTAAGTTACCCTTTTCATTCTGAACTACAGTAATACCTCCTTTTTTCTGAACACATTGAATAGGGCTAACCCACTCACTATCTGAAATTGGATAAATAATTCCTACATCTAGCAACTTAACCATTTCCTTCTTAACAACTTCCTTCATGAGAGGATTCAATCTTCTCTGCCTTTCTATTATAGGTTTGCTTTCATTCTCCAAATTAATAGAATGCATTACTATATTATGGCTAATCCCTCTAATATAGAAAATTTGCCAACCAATACTCCTAATTCTACCCTTAATTGTCTCCAATAATGCTTCTTCGTGCAGACTAGATAACTTACTGGAAATTATAATGGGTAAAGTATTGTTGCTTCCTAAAAATGCATAATTTAAATGAATGGGTAATTGTTTCAATTCTTCTAAGGGTGGTTTATCTATAGAAGGTGGTATAGGATCATCTTCTCTAACTAATTTTTCAGTTTCAGAGGAATATTCTAAATTTCCAAGGGATTCAGATGCTGACTCTTCAAGAGATGTAACATGACAGATTTCATCTACACATGTATCAATTAAGTTATTGATCATGTAGTCTCCACAAAACTTATCCCAATGCATGTTAGCAAACATTTTGACTCTAAACAAAATAAAATAAAACAACAAACAAATATATAAATAAAATAAAGCAAAATATAAACGTACCGTATTCCCAGCAATTAAACTTCAGAACTCACATGTCTTCTCTGGAATTTTGATCCTTAAATCGCTATTGCCTTCCCCGGAATTTTGATCCTTAAATCGCTATTGCCTTCCCCGGTAACCGTGCCAAAAACATGTTCACCACTTTTCTACTGATAAGTTTAATAACTTGCTCGCAAGATTCGGCTACACTCGTTTCGAAAGGCTTATCCTCAATAATGGTGCCAAAAACTTGTTCAAATAAAATATAAGTGTTATCAATACCTCTTATCAAAATAGAAAAATGATGATAATTGCAAGTATACAGTTGCGATGTAGTTTTAAAAGATATCGAACCCATAGGGAAGGAACCAAGTCTAAAGATTAACAAGGGAAAACAGAATAAAAGAAAATAAAAATAGATTTGAGATTTTTGATAGGAAGATTAGAATGAAAAAATGAGTAAATATAGATGTGGAAGACTAGAGAATCTAAATATAGAGAGTTTCCCTACGAACAAGTATAGCAGAGAAAACATGTGAGTTCAACAAAGATGTTACGATTCACTAAACTAATCTAACAAACTCGGTTCAAAACACTCAGATGTTCAATGATTCGTCGTAGAGCAACACATGAAATAACTTTTCTAAACCTAGCGCAAACGAATTAAGACAATTATATAAACCTGGATAACGTTAATACTATACTTAGTATGGGTCGCTCTCACATAGCCACATTTAGCAAGTTACCATTCCAAAAATGTTGGCTCACTAAAAAGCGTCACAGATCCAGTGATTATACATTATATTGTTAACCTCGAAACTACTCTTAAAATTAACTATAATGCATATAACTTGATTAATATAAAAGACTCAGCGTGAAATACGCATTATGACACATAGACATATAATAAACTTCGAAATAGAAAGTATAAGTAGAAAGTAAAGCAAATTTGTAAAGTATGCAAGCGAAAGCTAAAGTTGATCAAACCGTATCCACTCTTTAATGGGAGTCGTCAATTCCCGCAATTCCTGGGTTACTTTGAATTCGGTCTCAGCCCATATCGAACCTTCTCTAGGATGTATTCTTTGAGAATATCGAACAAACAAATATTGAAGAATGAAAACTTTTATTGATTAGTGATTTGCAAGTACACTTATACAACAATAGCTCGAGAATATAGAGAAATCTAGTGATCGAAACAAGGATTCGAATCACTTAAACATTTTCTCGCTAACACTTAGGAACGTAGCGAAACTAGATATGTATTCTCTATCTATACACTATACACTATTTTTCACCCTTTCTTCTACACTTTCTATGATGCTGCATGAAATTGGAGCCCTATTTGTAGAGTTCGAAGGGTTGCGTCTATCCAAATGAAGAGTTGTGTCCATTGGTGAAAGATTGCATCTGTTCATTGTGATTGGTTGAGAAGCTTTGATATAATCCACGATGGATAGGCACCTTTTCATGATTGGTTGACTTCTGATAGGTGTCTTATCGTTGGTAGTTGATAGCAGTTGATGGCGGTTGATCGAACTTATCTGGCGGTTGTAAGTTAAGAAGATAAAACCAAAATACCATCCAAGTTGCGACCGCGATATACAAGTCACAACCGTGAATCTTTGATTGGTAGATTTCAGTTTCTGAAGTATACAAGTCACGACCGCGAATGATTGTCGCGACTGTGAATTGAGTTTTTCTTTAGAATTCTCCTTGTAACTTTGCCGATCTTTGACAACTTTAATCCTAAGCCAAATCTTTAAGTTCCACGAATCGTTTTGCACCTTTTTCTCTCTTTTTTCATAGAATTCCACTTTAGATCATTTTACTCCTAAGATTTACCTAGTATCTGCATTTGTATAAAAAACAACTACATACCACGTGAAATCTTTTATATGAAGTATAAAAATGACTTAAACTATAGTTTTTAATGAATAAAATTTATATGATAATAAGTGTAATTATACACTTATCAATGATCACTCGTTGGTAAGTCGAGTAGTCAAGATGGGATCCATCGCTCCTAATATAGTAATATAATGGGTGTTGTAACTCAAGGCCTCTTTTTGAAGTGACACACTCATAAACCTCTTATCAGAGTATAAAATTTATAGAACGGGCTTCTAGTTAATCTTCATACATTATGGCGAGTGGTGTTCTTATTGAACAAGTCTAATTCTAGGATAGCTACGGCTATTACATGAGCTAACACTTAATCCGAGCTCAATAAACTGGATGGTACTTAACTTGATGGAAGGAGTGTATTGTATTGGTTACTATTGCAAAATCAGATCAAGTCACTAGCACGTGACGTTCCGATTATCGGGGGATCATACGCCTTTGTTAAAAGTCCATTTGATCATCTAGAGTTATCGGGTTCTATATCGATCTAGAATACTAAGCTAAAAGGTTCCCGGATGGGAAGCCAAGTTTAGGTTAACCTCTAGCGACTCTATACTTCGGGATCCTATGAGGTCACACACTTTGGGTCTTTTCCAGACTAAGTAAAGAACTTATAGACTAGGTCTATGCTGAGAATATAAAGAAAGTCAAAATCGTTGGATGAATTATTAATTGGTTGGATCAAATAATAACTAAAGGTTTTAAGGAGGGGTTTTTATGAAAAATTACACAGGGGTGAGCAAGGGAATTTTTCTCATTGCGAGTGAGCCCACGAACACAGGATGTTTAGGGGGGCCCGTGCTGCTTCCCTGAGAGCAAATTGGCTCGCAGTCCACTAGCATGCGGTGGCACAAGGCTAGCGAATGCTGGTGGGCTGCAAGCCCACCAGCTGCGCCCCGCAAGCCTAGCTTCCTGGACAAGGCAAGCCCATTAGGGCTTGCTTTATAGCAGCCGCATAGCTTGCATACACGGGCTACACGTGCGGATTGTCCCTCGTAGAGCTGGAGCTTCGCGTGGAAACCCAAGTGTGGGAAGTGAATATTCCCATCCCACATTGATTTTTGAGGGCGCTTCCCCTCCCACTATAAATAGTGGTCCACCTCCTTTCAATTTACTTCAGCTCAGTCTTTCCTTCTGAGTTTTGACATATCCTCCATGAGTTTCTCTGCTTTCGTAAGAATTCTTTTGAAGGCTTATTCATATTTTGGAAAGAGCCTTCTAAGTTATATTTCCAGGTTGGTCTTCTAGTGGTCTAGTAGCTGCTGTCCACCAACAAGTTCTTCATCTACGGGAGGTTTTAGTCGATCGGGATCCGTGTGGATCAATCATAGAGGCTATCCTATTTTAGAGGCTAGTGCTAATGAAGTGCTATCCAATTGTTCTAAGGGAGTGTCGCATCAAAGGAAAGGCACACATGGTAATGCTCTTAATTTAGATGCTAGGTTTCTTTTATTAAGTTTTATAAACCTATAAGCATTTGTAGAATGTTTCAACTTAGATTATATCAATCATGGCATGATTAGGAGTTCCTTTAGGGTTAATTTTAAGTTTTGAAATTCCATCATGCAAGTTTACATGTTTAATTACTGCCTTAATTAACCATCAGGTCTGTGGTATCCCAACAGCTCGGATTTCACTCTTAGAGGTTTCACAGATGTAGATAATGGAAGAGATAAGCTCGATAGGAAAAGCACCATAGGAGGATGCCATTTCCTTGGAGAATTCCTTGTCTCATGGTACAATAAGAAGCAAAATTCTGTTGCACTGAGTACAACTGAAGCTAAGTACATGGCCGTAAGAAGTTGCATAACGTAACTGCTATAGATCAAGCAGCAACTAGAGGATTATAGTATAAAGTTAAAATGCCTTGAAGTCATGTGTGATAACAAGAGTGCAATTGACCTATCCAATAATCCAGTTCAACATCGCAAGATGAAACATGTCAATATAAGACATCACTTGATAAAGGATCATGTGCTAACCCCTTTAAATTTTTAAAGTAACACTATGAGTTCAGTTTTCACGACTAAAACTCAAAAGCTACTTCATTGAAAGAACACTTTGAATTGGATTTGAATCTAAACTACATCGTTTCATTTAAGTTGGTTAAATCATTGTTCATCTCACTGTTTAAAGTTGATCTTGGTTTGAGAGAGCGCCACGTATCATATTGTAGTTGAAGAGCCTATATAAGAGGTAGTTTGCTGGAGAGAGAAGGTTACCTGCAATTCAAATTCTCAAGCGATTTTGCAAAGAACCCTAGTCTCTCTTCTCTCAAAATTCTCTCAATCTGGAAATGGAGGACACAAAAAAAATCTTGTTCTTCAGGGAGCTTCAAGGAGAAATATGTTTGTGCACATAGATGGAACATCTGGGAAGGTTATCTTGCCCAGCTGAACCAGATTTACCAAGATTAACTAGGCAAAAGATATGGACTTTGGATTAGTGTTTGGAGTCGAGTATGATGGTTTGTTGAAAAATAGACCATGCATAGGGTCATCATGCAGTAGAACCTTAGCCAATTTCTACTCTTGGACGATCTGGCTATCAAGGAGCTAATAAGGAAGTTCTACTCGAATCTCTACTCAATCGAGGGATTCAATGATGTTTTGATGGTGGAGATTTACAATACCTTCTACTTGATTTGCGCTAAGCTGATTGGCAGCCTCCTCAACATGCCATTAAAGGCCACCAAGCTAATGAGAACTAGAGATGAGGAGATTGTGGCTGTTCTTGAAGATTGGGAACTCCCAACTGACTATGGATTTGGAGAGATTGTTGCTTCTAGGATGAGCTAGGAGGTTAGAACATGCCATGAACTGCTGATCAAGTTGATTCTACCAAAGATGGGGTCCCTCAGTAGCTGTACGTATTTTGAGAGATGAGTAGTTTACCATATGGTAGAGGGGAAACAGCAAAACTGGCTATTGATGATTCTTCTTCACTTGACCAAGGTTACTACCCTTTACCACTATGGGTATTTTATTACCTCCATCATGAAATATGTGGGGATAGACATCTCTTCTTTCCTTGATGGTCTAGGAGACACAGTTTTCCTGTTGAAGAAGAGCCTGGATTTCAACTATTTCAGCAAGTTGAGAATAAGAAAGTTCACACCAGACATACTAAGGTGTAGGACTTGAAGCTGAAGAAGGCAAGAGTAGAACCAACAGTGTTCCCTGCAAATGTGCGTAAGGAAGATGAAGACACCTTTGCTGTGGATTATGAAGGGTCCAGCGAGGAAATTGATGATGTTCCTCTGTCTGCTCAGCTAGAGCAAGTTTCAACCATCCCTGCTCCCACCAGTCCTAAGACTCAATCTAGGGCTCAAAGGGTGTGAGCTAGCCCAATAAAAGCAAGGGTAAGAGATGTGCTAATACAAACTCAAGCCAAAGGGAGAAATAAGTTGAAATTGAACACTCGTGCTCAAAGGGAAGCTGAGGCGAGGCAAAAAGAAGAAGAAGAAACTGCGGCTACCACCAAGTCTTCACTCCCACCTCCTCCTGCTGAAGTTGTGGAGAAAATCAAGAACATGTATGAATATAAGCAAAATGGAAACTTTAAAAAAGCTAAGGAGGACACCAAAACTATTAGTCCTAGAGCTGCTAAAGAAGTGGAGACAATAATCTCCAAGGCAAAGGGTGTTCAAAGAAAAAGATCTTCCAATTCTCACTCAAGGCAAAATATCCAAATAGTTAGTAGTGAGGAGGATGATGATGATATGGAGGTCATCAACTAGGAAGAATATGTTCTTCCTGGGGAAAACATTCAAAGCCCTCTTCACACTCAGTAAATAAAGTCACTTCCAACTCAGGTTGAGTTACCTGAGGCTAATCCATCCTTGGGTCAAATAGCCAACCAACAGGTACATCAAAATCCTTCCCCCAATTCTTCTGTAAATCCTGAACAACCTCCTTTTGTAAATTCTAAATACCATCTTCTTCTATAAATTCTCCTTCTAAAAATCCCTCTCCTGTAAATTCTCCTAAAAATTCCCCTATTCATATCTCTTCTTTACCAAATAATTACTCAGAAAACACCACCCATTCTTCCCCACCTCCACATACTCAAACTACACTCATTCCTTCCATAGTAAAAAATACACCAACCTCTTCTTCTATTCCAACTATACAATTTTCTTCTCAACCTACCATTTCTTCAAACCCATCCTCCACCCCTCTACTCCCTGTGATTAGAGAAGTTCTTGAAGCTGAGAACTCCGCTTAGCAAGGAAAAGTAATTGAGGAAGTTGCCAAGGAAAATTTTACAACCAAGGAAGCAACTCCCTCCTGCAGCAAGCCAGTCCAAGTGGACTTAGCTAATTTAGCCATGTTGGTCCTTAGGTAGCTTGTAAACAACTGCAGAGGGGGGGGGGTGAATGCGAATCTTGGTTACTTTTAAGATTTATAAAAATTATTTAATTAAGTTAAGATTTTAGATGCGTGCTGAGTTGGTCTAAAAACTTATAAACTACTCAGCTTCATTGGCACAGTTTATCTTCAAACTCTCACTGAGTACTTTACTCAACTCGGATCAGTTTTTCAAGCAAAACCACTTATTGATAGAAAGAATGATGAATGAGCTGGATGTAAAAAAAGATAGAGTAAAAGTTTAGAACTTCAACACCTGATTTTATCTTGGTTCGACCCTGAGCTTACCTCCAGTCCTCGGATTCCTTCTCCGAGCTTTAATCCACTAGTGTTCTTTCCTTACTTAGGTGAAGCAGCCTTTACATCTTGTAGACACAGTTTTACAGCTAGTACCTTTCTTTCTAACTCCACTCAACTCAGTTTGGGTACCCTTCCCAAACTAACACTCAAATTTGAAATGAAAGTTGCGGACTGAATTCAGCTTATTAAATGTTGAATCCTTACAATGTTAAATCTAAGTATTGATCCTCTCCATTACAAACTGATTTGAAATGGTTGTTTGCTGATTGCTTGAATTTAGAATTTCTTGAAGCTGAGAGTATTTGCTCAGAGTTTCAGCTCCTAAAGAAATTCGAGGTAATTCACCAAGTTTGAACGTTTGCTTCAGTCTTCTATTTATACTTGATGCTTTGCTAAATAATCATTGCAAACTTTTCATCCTTGCAGTTCTTCAATTTCTCTTCTCTTCATATCTTTCGAATCTTCCCATTGGAGATAGATTTCAGGATGTTTAGAGATAGAAATTTGAACGTTGAGGTGCGATAAAATTCCATTGACAAATTCTCATTTTGTTTTCAAGAAAATCGATCTAAGAGAGAGGCATGCGAAATGCAACGTCGAATCTTAAGATTAGTTAACATTTGATGACGCTTGCATAGTTACGCGGAGACACTATGAAATGACGCATGATAGAGAATTTCTTTTGCCTTGGACTTTAGTGAGGAATCTCCAACTTTCTGTACTGACACCTTTTATCTTGTGAGGACCACTAGAAATCTTCTTTAATTTCAGCACTTTTTAACTTGAAAAGCATATAAAGAATATTCCGTCTCTCACAGAAAATGTTAGCAGTATAAGTGTCATTTAATTCTCTAAGTGTTAAACAATTCAGCTTTTAATTAATAAAAGTTATTTCAACACAACTGAGTTGATATCCTTCTAAACTACGTAGTACTTAGCATAGACTCAGCTTTTCCCACTCTAAGCTGTAACTTAATTAATTACTCAGCAAAACTGAGTTGTTTTACCTTAAATAAACTCAAGTCAGCTTCATTAATTAAGAGTATACTTAGTACTCAATTAATTTCACTATCCTAGTCAGTTTGCTATTTCCAAAACGTTTAAGTACCGTGAAGTACTATTAACTTAGGTTCTAGAATCTCCCCCATTTTGGACAGATAGCAAACTAGGTAGTAGAAGAGATTAATTGAATAAGATAGTTTAGAGATATCAGAAATACCTAAATGATGTAAGACTCCCTTATGTTGATTGACTTCCCTTAGTTAGCTTGAACTCCTCCATGCTAAGTGAGTCTTCTTCAAGCAGCTCAGCTCCACCATACTTAGAGGATTTTTCTTCATTTTGGGATTTTGTCTTACTTCAGCTTTACTTTGAAGTTGGTCTCTTGTATAAGTTCCTACATCAGATATCCAACATATAGCAAAAACATACATACAACATAATAAATTAAAGTTAAGAAGATCTTAACTTGAGGTAAAAACTTGTAATTTTTATTAATCAAAATTTCTTAGTTAGTCCATAATTTATGTCCTGAACTAAGATCTATTCTAAGTTTACAGTCTACTACTACTAATTACACGGCCTTATTTTCTAAGATTGGAAGAGGAAGAGGAGGGTCTAGTCTTTTCTTGGTTAGGCTTAGGTTATTACTGCTGAGGAGGTTCATGATGCGGATAAGGTGGAGGATAAGGAGGTCACCTTGGAAGAGTTCCTTTGTTGAGGTTCACCGTTTGGAGAGCATCTTCAGCTACCCTCTCCCACTTTGATATCTGACCCTTCACAATTTTTTCCAGTCAAAGATTAAAAGCGTCAAGGGTAGCTTGGAAGTCCTCTTACTGGCTTATGATCTTCAGGGATATCTCTTACTCCTGTTGTTGCTTTCCTTTGGAAGTAAGGAACTCCTGATCATTCAGCTCACTAAGAAGTAGATGGTGACATTTGGACAGGTGTGCAATCTGGTCAAAACCTTGACACGCGAACTGTTGAAAACATTGAAGCAGAGCTCTGAAGTCTACTACAGACAATGCTATCTTCAGTTGTGCTTCCATATCAAGAATTCTGGGTACAAGAGAGGATATACACCGGGCTGTGTAGTCTGTATCTTTAGCATCCAATTCATCCGTTCTGACCAGAGTCCCAACATTCTTCTACAGGTCTTCTACCTTTGACTTAATGATATTCAGCTTTGCATGAATGGTCATGCCACTCTCAGGGCAAAGTGATTCAGCAGGAGGCAGGTTGGGAGCAGGCATCTCTGGAAAGATCTTCCCCAAGGCAGTGATAAGGAATTTCTGAGAAGAGGAGAACTTGGCATCTATTTTCTCATTGACTTCTCTGCTGATTGAGTCTATTTTGGTGTGGAGAGAGTTAAGATTTATCACAGGCTTCTTATCCATCTTCGCCAAGATATCTATCAGCAGCTTCACCATTTGGTCTTATTTATTATCATGGTTCAGCAAGAACTTAGACTGGGTTTCCAATAGCTTGGCGATGCTATCGACAATGTCCTTTGTAGTTTCTACCTCCTTAAGGATGTTCTCAATTTTGCAGTCGGTGAGCTTCTTTATGTTGTTTTGCTCTTCACCAAGTTTATGGATCTGTGTCAGTTGAGTTGCCATGTTGGTACTCAAGAGACTCAGCTGCTTAGCATCCACACTAACCTTTATCTTACTTGCAATAGTGTTAGCTAATGCAGTAGACGTGGGGATAGCAGAGATTGCTGCCCCAAGGTGGGTTGCAGAATCCGTTAAACCGGTTAAGATTAGAGCCATCTTATCCACCAAGCTCTTGGTACTCTCTTTTGCCAAATGATTTCAAATAACAAACAAGCTACCTTGAATCTTTTCAAACTCTTCGAAGTAGATAGATTCATTTGGTAAACTTGCGCGCTGTTCGAACTTAGGCAATTTTGCCTTGGGTTTGGAGGACAAGCCCGTCAATTCTTGAGCGAGTAGCAAATTGCTAACTGCTCCATCTAACTCAACATCAGTTTTGAGTGCTGGGAATTTCTTCCTTGCCAGCACTCTTATCTAAGCCAAGATAGATGAGTCAGCCAAGTCCTTATAGATTGGCTCTCTACTGGGTTCAGGTACTTCTTGGGTTATAAAATTTTCCTTAGTATCCTAACCACTTTCTTTTCCTTGCTGAGCGGAGTTCTCAATGTTAGGAACCTCCCTAACTAGAGGGGTTAGAGGGGTAGAAGATGGATTTGAAGAATGGGTAGGTTTAGATGAATTTACAGTTGAAGAAATAGGGGGAATGGTTTTGGTTTTCTTGAGTGGAATATAATGTACAATGGCTGTATAAGTATGGGTTTGTGTGTGAGTTTGTATAGGAGAAGAAGGGGCTGAAGTATTGTTTAGTAGAGAATGGTTAGGAGAAAAAGAATCATGGCTTTTGGTAGAAGAAATATGAATAGGAGAGTTTTAGTTATTTATAGGAGAGGAAGGAATATGAATAGGGGAATTTACAGTATTTGAAGGAGGAGGAGAATTTACAGTTGGTATATCAGTATTATAGGAGTAGAAACTAGGGGATTGGAAGGATTTACAGGAGAAAAAGTTTGAGGATTTACATAAGAAATAGGGGTAGGATTTTGAGGAACCTCTTGGTTAGCTGTTTGGCCCAAGGATGGGCTAGCTTGAGGTAGCTAAAACTGAGTAGAGGGTTCCTCAGTTTGAGTAAAAGAAGGTATGGGGATGTTGTGATTAGGATGATCGGACTCTTCCTGATGGAGGGAAAAGGTGTCTCTAACATCCTCCTTACTTCTCACCACCTGCAAATTCTTTTGCAGGGGCCTACTGGTGGCAGAACGCTTGCGCTGAGTGCCCTTTGCTTTGGAAAATGCTTTGTTAAGCCCAACAGTAGCTTCAGGACACTTGGGCCTCTTAGCCTCACCTTGCTCCTCCGATTCCTCAGAAAGAAACATTTTGCTCTTTCTTTGGTGCAGGGTTTCCTCATCCTTAGTCGTATCTTCTTGCTCCTTCCCTTGCTGCTCAACATGAAGTTTGGCCTTCGCTTCTCTTTGTGTGTAGGTTTTGGCCTTCATTTGCCTCCTTTGATGCTGGGGCTGAGCAGGGGCCTCATCGGCTTTGGATTTCGTAGGACTCTTCCCCTTGGCCTTAGAAGAAGCAGCCTTCTGCTTAGGAGAGGAGGCGGTGGTGTGATAAGTGTATAATTACACTTATTATCTTAATATTTTTACTCATAAAACGATGTGGTTTAGAGTCATTTTATACTTCATATAAAATATTTCACGTGGTATGTAGTTATTTTTTATGCAAGTGCAGAAACTACGTGAATCTTGGGAGTGAAATGATCAAAGATGGAATTCTATGCAAAAAGAGTGAAAAAGGTGCAAAAAGATGCGTAGAATGCAAGAAATTGGCTTAGGATCTAAGTTGTTAAAGATCGGTAAAGTTGCAAAGAAGAATCATGAAGAAAAGCATAAGTCACGACCATGTCACGATCATGATTCCTACCCGTGATTGACTAAATCAAGCTCGCGACTATCTATCACAATTGCGACTTATCATTCTTCACAAATAGTTAGTTACCAGCTTACATTCACGATCGTGACATGTATGTTACGCTCACGAATTGTGACGGGTTTTGATAAACTCTTCTCAACTTCCAACCATCGGATAAGAACGATCAACCATCATCAACTATCAGGCAAAGAGACACCTTTTAGAGACAATGTAACCATGAAAAGGTGCCTATCCATTGAAGATAAGGATGAAATCTTGCATCCAATCTCATTGAAGATGATGCAACCCTTCACCAATGGACATGACTATTCATTTGGATAAACACAACCTTTCACCCTCTATAAATAGAGGTTCAAATCAACCATTACGTGCAGATAGTGTAAGATGATAAGTATGGCATGATACATGATAGATGGAGAGTGAAAGTTATATAGATTTCGCTAAGTTCAAAGTGTTAGAGAGAAAATGTACAAGTGATTCGATTCTTGTTTTAATCACTAGATTTCTCCACAAATTCGAGCAATTGTTGTATGAGTGCAATTGCAAAGCACTTATCAATAAAAGTTTTCATTCTTCAATATTCTTTTATTCATGATTCACAAAGAATAGCATCCTAGCGGAGATTCTGTACGAGTCGAGATCGAATTCAAAGTAGACACAGGAATTGCTGGAATTGATGACTCCCATTAAAGAGTGGATACGGTTTGATCAACTTTAGCTTTCACTTACATACCTTACAACTTTACTTTGTTTTCTGCTTATACTTTTTATTTTGAAGTTTATGATATGTCTATGTGTCATAAAGATTAATTCGTCTTGCATCATTTATATTAATCAAGTTATATGCTTTCGAGTTAACTTTAAGAGTGATTTTAGGGTTAACAAGATTATGTTTAATCACTAGATCTGTGATTATAACACTGTTTAGTGAGCCAACATTCTTGGAATGGTAAATTGCTAAATATGGCTATGTGACTAAGCATAGTAATATAGTTATCCAGGTTCTTATAAGTGTCATAATTCGTTTACCCTAGACTTGGAAAAGTCATCTCATGTGTTACTCTGTGGTGAATTATTGAATATTAGGGCATCTAGAACCTTATTTGTTTAAGTTATCTAGTGTACGAAATATTCTTGATGATTTTGCATGTTTTTCTCTGCTAAACTTGTTCTTAGGAATATCTTTATATTTTGCATCTTCTCTATTCTGTTCATACATCTATACATTCACCTATCTATCATCCAAATCCCTCCAATAAAAATTATCTATTTTCATTTACCCCCTAACTCTAGTTGGTCTGTAGAATCGAATTGCTTCACTGTGGGATCGATATCTTTTAAAACTACATCGAAACTATATACTTGCAATGGTCACCATTTTTCTATTTGATAAGTGGTATTTACAACACATGTTCGTATTTGAACTTCTTAACTTATCGGTAGAAGAGTGGGGAACAAGGTTTTTAGCTTCATAACAGAATATAAACCCTCAAAATAAATAGAGCTAAAACCTTGCGATCATTGAGCCTATGAAGTATCTATGCCAATTCTCAACGTTAGCGATAAGCTCTCTCAATTATCGCTTCTCCTCTCTGAATTTTATATCGAATATGTCACAAATAAGGTGATTAAGGTAGAGTAGTCAAGGAATTTCTTGACTATCAAGCCCACAACTTTGAATAAGTGGAGAACTTAGATTTACCAATTGAGTAGTTAGTGACTGTAGAGTTGGTGAATGAAGAGTGGAAAATGTTCTTTGATGAGGCTATGATCATCAAGGGGCAGGTCTCGGGGTTATCCTTGTGACACCACATAATGAGGTCATCACACTTTATGAGCACCTTTAATTTCCCATTTCCAATAATGGAGAAGAACATGAGGCGTGCCTTTTAGGTATGCAAGCTTTGAGAAATTCCGGGGCATTCAAAGTCACAATCACTAGTGATTCCACTCTTGTTAATCGATAAGTCATCCGTGATTAGGAAATTAAGAAAGAGTCACTTTGGCTTTATCTTGATGCAATTTGGGAGTTGATCGAAATTCAAGAAGTGTCTATTTCGGCATGTCCCTCGGGATGAGAAAAAAATTGCATATTCCCTTGCTACTGTGGCCTCTATGTGGGAAGGTTCCTAAACCTAAGCGAGCATGCTCGTAGTCCTTCAGACATCTAAAAAGTCATTCTATTGTCACGCCATCTCGGTCGCTTTTATCACGACTGAGAAATGTTAATATCAGGACATAGTCTAATTGATCCAAGATGGAGAATTCCCACAAGAGGTAATAGATTTAGAGCGGTTATCTCTTCGTCGACTGATTGCTTAGTTAAGAATTTTCGGGGATGATCTCTTCAAGTGCATTAGCAATGACTTGCTTCTGTGTTATCTCTCTGAAAATGGATGTGAGCCCCCTGTTTGTGTTTTTAAGCCTATTTTATCTATTTTTTAGTTGTTTATTATTGTTTTAATCCCCTACCCGATGCAAAATCCATTTTCCTCAATAATCGATCACATTTATGCCATGTTTAATCCAAGAAATAAAATTTGGTAATAAATTGAGTCTAAATAAATTATCCTTCAATAAAAGCTAGAAAGGAACCCGAATTCTCCACTTTTAAGCCATAAACACGCGATTCACCTTAATATAATTTATGTTACTAACTACATCTTATTTGGTTAACTAACTCTGCCATGATGTTGTGATATAACTCATGCTAACCTTTGTAGATGCAGGTAGTTTTAGGTTAGATGTATGTTAGGGATTTATTTTCCATCGAGTATCGCAATTGTAAATAAAATGTGTTGTAGATCATTTGTATATATAACCATTTGTATATTACCCCATGGTTTGTATTATTATTTACCCTACCTCCATTTAGGGTAGAAGCCTTGTATTTTTTTATAACTTTCCCTTATTTATTTATCACTTTATTTATTGCATTCCCCATGTGTGTGATATTTAAAATCCAACATAATCAAATATGACAAAAAATAATCAAAATATCTTAAAGTTGGTGACCTGTATGTAATTTTAACTCAAATAACGAAGAAGTAGGTAACTCATCCGGACCCGAATCGCTTCATTATAGTGCGGTTTAGGATTAATGGATCTAGGTTGAACCAAATTTCTTGCAAGAGCTGATCTGGGTGGCGACTCCCTAACTAGGTGAGAGGTTTAGTCCTCGAGTATTTCCAAAACTATATTTTCCTTTCTTTATTCATGAAAACCCCCACACTCCATGTTACAGGGTCAGGGCCTCGTGACGACTGCACGGGTTTGAAACGTTGTCCGCTCACAATAGGTTTTAGAAATTTTTGCTTCTCGCATGTTGACTCATACATTAAAGTTATAGTAAGTTCTAATTTTGAAGAGTAAGGCTTCAAGTATTAAGTATTATCGTAAATACATGAAAGTATGTAATTGTGTTCTATTGGAAAAATTTGTTGTTTGACATATATGTTTGTTCTTGTTTCATTTGTATTATGTTTTGGAGAAAGTGAGTAAGTTTAGGAAATATTTTGGAGAAATAAAGTCGATTTTAGGAATAGCAATGATTTTGATATTGCTTTTGGATATTGTTTTGAGAAATTGAAAAAGTGGAGTTTTGAGAAATGGATATTGCACAATTTATCTTTTTTTATAGTTCCTTCCCAGAAATATTGTAAACAATTAAATTGAATTTGTTTAAAAAAATGACATAATTGCGGATAGTTCTCTATGGAAACCATTTGCAAAAGCCCCCAAAAGCCTAGAAAAGGGACTATTGCGGAAGGTTCTCCAAGAAAACAATTCATAAAAGTCCCCCAAAGAAATGAGACTGGTTTATTGTTAGGGTTTTCACGGATGGTTCTCAATATGAACCGTCCAAATTTCTTCCTATTTTGAATGGTTTCAAACCGTCTGCATTATTGCCAAACCAATCGTGTCGCTGGCCTGTGCGAATAGTTCGAACCGTCACGAAAAGCTCAAAATGCACTAGTTCTTGGAACACTGAAATTAAGTTCCTATTTATAGGGAAAAAGTGGATTTGTTTCGGGGTAAAAAATTGATTTTTAGGAAAAAGGAAATAAATAATTTTTTTCTAGTTAATTGTGATCCTGGTGCTTTGTTCATCATCCCAAACCGTTTAGGAAAAAATTGGTTAATTCGATTAACTAATTGGGAATTTAAAGAGATTTGGATACCATAATAATGATCATGGTACCATGATCATTTGATCCTGGTTGCTTGCCTACCCCAATCATCCATAGCTCTTTTGATTTTGATAGATGTTGGAGTTTTTGGTACGATTTTTGGTAGATTTTGAAGGCAAATTTTAATAATCGACTTTAAAACTAAAATATTTGGCTAAACAATTTACAAAATAAAACTCTTACAGCATCGACTTTCGGGGCTATGAAAAATTGTGCTCCTAGTTTTCCCATCACAAGTCATAATAGACTAAAGTCTTTATGATCATGTGATAGAGAGTGTGGCAAGTGTAAGAGATCATACTTGAGTTGAAGGCCTACTAGGGAATATTATTCCAAGATTGATTTTGTTAGGAAATAAAAAAAAATTTCCTCCTTCAATGAAGAATGACCTTATGGTGGTGAATTTTGGCATCCATTACTTGACATCTATGGCATGCTGGGGTACCTTATTATTTATAAAATGAAACATGCATGTGGGACTCGAAATTATATGGGTAAGGATTTTTGAATGTTAGGAATTTTTTTATGAAATAAGCAACTAAGTAGCAGTTCACAAATATAATTAGGGATTTTTATGATGAATGCCACTAACTAGCGGTTCACAAAAGGAATTGATTTCTTTTTTCATCAATACCACTAACTAGAGGTTCACAAAAAGAATGGATTTCTTTGTGATCAATGCCACTAATTAGCGTTTCACAAAATGAATGGGAATTTTTGTTATCAATGCCACTAACTAGCAATTAAGAAATAGAATAGGGATTTTTTGTGATCAATGCCACTAACAATCGATTTGCGAAGGAATTGGGATTTTTGTGATCAATGCCACAAACTAGTGGTTCACAAAAAGAATAGAGATTTTTTTACCATTTCCACTAATTAGCGGTCCACAAAAGGAATGAGAATTTTTGTGATTAATGCCACTAACTAGCGGTTCATAAAAAGAACTGGGATTTTTTTTTGTGATCAATGCCACTAACTAGCAGTTCACAAAAGAATAGGAATTTTTTTTGTGATCAACGCCACTAACTAGCAGTTCACAAAAGGACAGGGAAATTTTGTGATCAAAGCCACTAGGTTCATAAAAAGAATAGGGATTTTTTTGTGATCGATATCTCTAACTAGCAGTTCACAAATGAATATGGATTTTTTTTATTATACCATTGACTAGCAATTTACAAAAAAGAATTGGAATTTCTTTGTGATCAATGCCACTAACTAGTGGTTCATAGTAAATAATAGGAGATCTTAGCGATCTAGGTCACTAAATAATGGTTCATGAATTCTTTATGATCTTGGCCACTATATAGCAGTTAACAATATGAATGGATTTCTTTGTGATCTATGCCTCAAGCTAGTGGTTCACAAAAGGAATTGGAACTTTTGTGATCAGTGTCACTAACTATCAATTCACAAAAAACACACATATATATATACATACATATATACATACACACAAAAACACACACACACATACACACAAAAAGCCAATTGTATGTACATATACATATATATACATACATACATACATACATACATACATACATACATA